>APFE030131596.1:60193-188071 GCA_000404065.3 Pinus taeda | reverse complement strand
ATATCATACCACCTTTATATCGTTAGTTAAAATAAATAAATAAATAAAATAAATAAATGACTAAATAGTAGTAATACTAATATGATAAAGATAAAAAATAAAAATAAAACTAAAAAATGAATTAGAATCAAGCCTAAATGATAACTAACTACGTTAGTAATAATAACCTTATGAATATATTAAATAATTAAATAACCAATATGGTAAAGGTCCCCATCAATAAAAAAATCAAAAAAGCATACCACTAAATTAAATCAAATTATATCTATATATATGTCTATATGAAATGCATAAATCTAAAATTAAGAAGACAGATAATACTAATGATAATAATCGAAAACAAAAAGAGGGGAATATAAAATTGCTCGCGATACATATCTATATAAAAAAGGAGGAGATTATATTAAACGAACACTAAGGAAAGACACCAACAAGGAAGAGCGACAAAGGGACATAAGAGGCGAACGACAGGAGAAAATCCAACGGAAACCCTAGATCAAGGAGGAAAAGGAAGAAACAGAAGGCAACAGGGGTAACCCTGAAGGCACACCTGATGAACAAAGGGGCGGGGGGGCGTGAGAAGGAAAAAACACTAAGAAGCTAAGGCAGGGATCCAACATCTGCTTACCTTCCAGCCATCATCTCTGTTGAGATTGATAGGCCTTCTTTCAATTTCTAAAGCTTCCCTTAACTTACGATGATGGAACTGAGCCACCTTGGCAATAACTTTGGCCTCCTCAATACAGACATTATAAAAATAATAATAATATTAAATTTACGTTTGACCTAGGTCCTAGAGTCCATAGTAGTTGTTACTTAGCCGTTGGAGTCTCTGCTCAGTCTATTTAACATGCTAGGTCGGATGTGTTTCTTCAACTTGTCCTGACGATGAACCACACTAGTTGGTTCGAAACGTGTTGACAAAGGTCTTTTTGATGTGATTTACGCCGAAGCTCTTCTTATAACTATGATGGATCACAGAAGCCTCAATTCTACAATAATTTTCTCTTATCATCCTAAACCCATAAACATGTACCTTGAATTATTCTCCATGCATTTTTGTATCCATTGCCTTTGAGAATAAAAGGGGTTTTTAAACTCCCATCCTCCAATAGTTTTTGGCCAACCTTTTCCAAGATTCTTATACTAAGCCTTTCTTCTCTAATCTCCAAACCAAATGAATTTGTAATAAAGTCACCTAATGGTTTTCAATATTCGTTTTCGGACCCAATCAAGTAATATCTAGGAAAATGGAAGTGCTTCTAGGACTTCTTTTACCAATGCCAGAGAACCTCTTCCAAAGATTCATCTGTTACACTACGTGTTTAATGTATTTTCCACTTTAGCTATTAGCCAATGCCAATCACAATTTTTACATTCATTGGACTTCAAAAAAGGAAAAATTGGATACATCAAGCCATTTTCTAATTATGTCATGTAAAAGGGGAACAATTGATAAAAAATGATTATTTTCCAAAAAGTGATCACGGATTTTCCCATATTTATTACCATTCCATTAGCCTTATAAAATAAATCCATGATGCTTTTTAACTTCTCAATGACCCTTTTAGTTCTTAAAAAAAAAAGGATGTCATCCACGAAAAGTAGATATGTGATGTTACACAATACTTCAATTGATACCCCTTTGAGAGTACCACTAGGTTTTTCCTCTTTAACTAAACTGCTAAATCTTTAGCTATTAAGAGAAAAAAAGGGGGATATTGGGCACCACTATATAAGGTGTCTCCCAAACTGGAAGAAAGGGGATACCACTCCATTTATTAACACAACAAATGATATTGATGATATTCAACTCATACTCAATACAACAAACTAATGAAGAAACCAAAATGAATTAGAATAAGTCTAATGTAAAGTCAACTTACCTTGTTGTTGGTCTAATTTATTTGCTTAAATTAGGACATAAAATTATTAATCCAAGAGTTTGTAAACTCAAAAGTACATCATTATACGTGAATATCTAGCCTTAGATTTAATATATTCCTTCAATCCAAAATTATGACTAATATGACTTTGACAAAAGATGCTACAAGTTGAAAACACAATTCAAACCATTATGAAATGAAAACATGAATACTTGCTAAATCACTGCAGTGGAAAATTCAAATTCTAGATTGCAAACTCAAAGAAAAATTGTAATATATCAATTTGACAGGAAAGTAACTAATCTCCTTCAGTTTAGACTACAAAAGCTTACACTAGTAGAAAAATAGGGCATGTGAATCTAATCCTTAAGGAAGGCCCACACAATAATGCTCTTTTCACTTATGTAGGTTATTGGCCAAACAAGAAATTTTAGCACACTTGCTCGGAATGAAATCTACTTTAAGGCAATGAAAGCAAGTTTGATTCAAGTTTGGATTGGTTGATTAGGCATACATTAAGGTTCCTATTGGTAGAAAATTCAGTTGTAGAGGCTTTGGCTTACCCCCTCAGGTGGCTCAAGGAATTGCAACAATATTTTGTTAGACTCAAAATTTTATTTAACCATGCAATACTAAACTTGTCTCTCAAAGGAAATACCTATTCTATGGAAAGAAAAAGAAATTTGTTCATGAACACGATATCACTTAAGCTATGATAAAAAAGAAACAAGGATGCAACTTAAATAAAATTTGTGAATAAAGGAAAATGTAGCAATTAGTGTATAAACAAATTAATTTATGAAAAATAATAACATAGGTTGATTTGCATATTGAATTCTAAATATAAAAGGAAAACTCATAGATATATACTAGCACTTTTGCTACAATAATTCATAGTTATGCACAATGAAGAAGATAATGCACGTGTTTAAACAATTAGGGCCCTCCAATGCCTTAAATCGCACACTTGAAGACTACAAGCTAAAATATCTCAAAGAGACTACACATATTAATAAAAGTGAATCTTGAAACAAAAATTTAATTCAAAATTTTATTGAGTAGATGGTCATAATAGAATTTAAGAAATCAAAATCTAGTTCTATCCCTCAAGCTTCACTTGCTTACATATTTATACAAAACAAAAGGAAACTAGCTAGGAAATAGAAATTCATTAGGATGAGATTCGACCTCCATAGTGGCTAAAATGTGGAAAAATCACGGTACTTAAATATGGGTAGTCTCCTTGCCAAAGTCTTGTATTTTCCTAGTGACCAGTTGAGTTAACCACAACTTGACCAAGCTTGTGCAAGGGATTTTTCACCAAACCAATAGGAAATGAACCATGTAAGGAACACAAGGAACAAAACATATGTTCTAATTTTTTCTAAGCTCACCTACAAATACCTCAATGAACGAGAGATTACTAAAACACCTAACTTCATGTAAAATTTGGTGAAAATGAATTACAATGCATAAAATTTTCTAAATTCAAAATTTAAAAGAAAATGATAAATATACATCTAGGATGGTTTTATTAGTCAAAATAGAAGCCAAAGGTGGTAAAAGTGATGGAGTATGTGTTTACTTAGGCTGACATAAAGTTTACTATCATGGAAAATTTTCACCAAAATTGACAACTGACACTTGTTATAAGCTTTTATAAGTCAACTTTCATCACCATCGATCTTTGGTTGCTTATTTTAATTGAGTAAGGCATTCTTGAGTTATCATTGCTAGTTCATGAATATACCTTCCCTCTAAACACCTAAAATACTCTCTAAGGATTTGAGTAAATAAAATTCTTTTAAACCTTGTAGCTATAATCTTTGAAATAATTTATCAGTGCAATTGCATAAGGGGATAGGTTTTATTTTCTCAAAATTTGTTGGATTGTCTTTTCTAGGAATCAATGTTGGAAAAGTTGTATTGAAGGACCCCAACATTTTTCCTTGAATTATTATGGTCTTCACAACTCTTCTTAAATATTCCTCTATAAAATCATAACATTCTAACAAGAACTTCATAGGGAGGCCACGAAGCCCAATACTTTTTCTATTTGAAAACTTTACAGGATTTAGATCAATTTATCTTTATGCACTTCCTTTATCAAGCCCTCATTATCTTCATGATTGACAAAAATATGAAAGGAGTTTAATGACCTAATAAACTCTGCTATTGTATTACGAGTGTCCTCTTTGAAAAGGGAGGAGAAATGTCTTACTCCTTCATATGCCATGTCTTTAAAGTTTGTTTCCAAAGTACCATGACCTCTATCAATTTCTCATACATAATCAACATTATTTCTACAATTTTCATACCTGCAAAAATATTTTTGTGTTCTCATCACTAGTCTATAACCATAACACTTTGCTCTTGAGCCTTCACTCCTTTTATTTTTCCAATAGTAAATGCATATTTTTTTCTTCTAGAATCTTTACTTTTAGCTTTTGCTCCTCACACATATAGTCAAAACCTTCACTAGTAAATTAGATCCAAGGCTTCCTCCATTTCCCTAAGAACCTCATCATATCTTAACCATTTAGCAACTAACCTTTTAGCTTCTCTTATGTTTTGGTGAACTTAGATGGGAGTAGATTCTCTTAAGTTACCATAATAAGTTTTCCAAATAGATTTATTTTTTCCTACAAACTCCATGACCTTTAGCCATTATGGATTTAATTAGAAGGGGGTGGCAAATTTCTCTAAAGAAAGTGTCATTTTCAATGCTATGGTTGTGATCAGAATCCCCCCTCAACGTTGAGGTGATCCATTATTTAATTCAAATGACTTAATCAAGAAATACTTCAGAGATTAAGAACCAATCGAGCCTTTTTGCACTTATGGCTTCTCCAACTCTCTTATCTCTCCAAGCAAGGGGAAATTTAGTTGATTTAATATCCAAAAGACCAATTTCTTCCAACTTTATGAGAGTACCCTAAGTGGTAGTCCAATTGTGTAGCTCGCCCCCAAACCTTTGAAGATCCCAAAAAAAAAATTCAAATATCCCAATATCACTACTAATCCATTTTCAATATAGTCCATTTTGAAAAATGTGTCCCAATATTCCATCCTCTTCCTATAAGGATCATAAAAATTCAAAATTGTTATATTTTTCCCCAAATCCAATGGAGAACGAAGGCCCCTAATCCTATAGGAAATGCCCAAGAATTAGTAAGGGTAAATGAGAAATTTTTCCATCGAATTATGTTCCCTCCTGGTCTCCCAATGGCATCTATAAAACTAAAATCCCAATTATTAAACAATTTCAATAATATTGATGGCCTTTTTTCCCTATCTAATATAATATCTTGCTTAACATAATGTTTGACATTTTAAAATAATCTCCTCAGTGCCAACTTCTTTGAAGGGTTAACAACCCTTTTCAATTCAGGGTTAAAAAAATCATTTGGAACATTTAAAAGGGGCATTTGCTCTAAGAGCCCCTTTCAGGGATAACTATTTCCCACATTGGTTTTTCTAAAATACTTGTTTTTGTGCCATGGACATGTAATATTTACTTCCCCTTTGATTAAATTTAGGGCCTTTCTCCTAAAAAGGACCCAATCCCCTTCCCACCTCTCTTGGAATATCAATACCACCTTTTTTTCTAGAATTTAAATTATGCTTCACTAGCTCCAAGGGATTGGAATCATGGAAGTTCTTTCCATCCATTTCAAAGTCAAGGTTAGGTTTGCAAAGTATCCTTCAAATCTCTAACCGAAATTGAATACCAAGTCTATGGTGGCAAAAATAGGTATGAGGGGAGGGGGACTGAGGATTTTTGTTTCAATTTAGTTGAGAAAAAAACCACTCAATAAATCCAAATATTTTGTTCCAACCTCATTTCCTCAAGACCTAAGAATGGGATTTTCCAAAGAAATACTTTCAGACAAAAAGTGAGATTTATTTGTCTTAATAGATTTTGTCTTGGCCTCCTTGTTGTCTCTAATCATGTCCATGTTTAGATCCTTCTGCTTCCCTGGATTTGAGGCTTGTAAATCTACTTCTAGTTGCCTGAAATGATGAGCATCTAAGGTCATTGGACCACACATCCTCCTTTCTACTCAAAATTCAGATTACTTCCTATTCAACCATGCCAAACTCTATGATGCTTTCTTAGTTCCCAATTCTATTGGTAGGTTGAGAAAGTACATTATACAACTAGGTGCCCATAATAATTGTCGTACACACATCTAAAGGCTAACCTATAGTCCAAGTTAAGATTTAAAAAGATCAACATCCCTTTGAATATCTATTCTCCCCACTAAACCATTGTTAACCTCCAACCCTACCAAAAATTGAGCCATTCTACAATATCCTATTTCTAGATGGGCTAGGTCTACTTCATAATATATGCCTAAAGCATTGTCAATTTCCTCAAAACCTCTTTGGAGCACAAAATCAAAGGATCCATAGAATAAAACCGACACTAGAAGAATATTTCACACTAGTCAATCTAGCATTAAATTCAACTTGCAATTTCTTTAAGAACAAAGTTTACCATTAATGTTATATTTTCTCTACTTCTTATGCTACCCTAAACACCCACACCAACCAGCCATTGACCATAATCATGGTTCATGGGAAGCATCACACCAAAGGATCAAAGGTTCATTGCTCATTCTTTTCTTAGAAAATCGACCTATCAATGACCAATCCCCATCTTCATTATATCATTTAATTTAGTTTTTCCTCCCAGGTTCAAGCCAACTATTTCCTAGGGATTTCTGATACACTTACATTTCTTTGGGTTCCTTGAGCTCTCATGAAAAATTAACCGTACAACCTTGAAATCAAAGGAAGGGACTCTGCCTTTCACCAGCAAAACTAAAAACATTAAAACTAACCTTTTTTTAAACTACACAATTACATTGGGTTTTAAACTCATTACTACCCTTAGTTTGTTGGTTTGCAACAACATACCTAACATTACTCCCCCTGTCCTCTTCGAAAAGGAGGATTAAGGTTTGCATATGTGTGGGATCAAAGTCATAAATCTTTGCATGATGCAAACCACTTGGGAATTAATAGTCCTTGAATGGATCACCACAAGGTTTTGTCACTGCTTCCTCCACTTGGCCCACGGACCTCAAGCCTTGATCAGTGAACTCCTAAGCCAACTCTCCTGAAAGACTTACAGTAATATCCTCCTTCAGTGAATGAGACCATAGCTAATAAAACCTACTGAAGTCCAATGTGTTTCTCAATCTACCAATCCCCAAGCTAGACCAAATATGTTATCCCTTGGCCATGTCTACTAAATAATCCATTTCTTTCTCCTTCGTACCGATTCTCTGATCCTCGTTGACCCTTCGGACACCTTCAAAATCAAAGATCACCTTGGAAAATATGTACTTACCACCTACAGAAAATCCATCAATCTCTTATTTATCAATACTAACATTTATATTAAACTTGTATTTGTCATACATTGACATGATTGACATTTCTTGAAGGGCGTTGTCTACCAAGGCCACAATTTTGCATGAACGACAAATTTCTTGTTGGAATCTGACAAGAAAATTTTCAAAATATCCGACTGTTAGAGTTGAATCATTTTTTTGTTGTTGGAAATAGATTTAGTGCCATCAAGAACCCATGGGGAACTGTTGTGGCCAGCAACAACCCCCCTTCTTATTTAGTTTTATCATTAATACTAAATAAGTGGGGACCCTTATTCAAAAATTTAAAAAATCGATTAATGCTTGTATTTCCTTTTTTCAATAAAACTTACTATCATAAACTTAGGAGAATACCCTTGAAAAATATGAAAGACTTAAGTTTTATGATAAGTTAGAATAAAATCACTCCTTAAGAAATATCGCATTGCAAAAAAGGTAATGGATGCCTCCCTACAAGCGGAAGTCTAAGATTGCGAAAACGCGATGCGAAACTATGCACTAAAAACATTCATCGCATCGCATGCCTCAAACTTCACTTAAAGCTAAAATATTTCAAACCACCGATATGCGATGGCGCAGATCGCAAATCGCATTTCGCAAAAAACACATTAATGGATGATTGTCATATGCTACGAACTAGCGATATTGTGATTCCGCGATATTGCAATATGCGATATTTCAAAACAAATCACAAAATCGCTTTATCGTAGATCTTCAAGGCTTGAGGTTCGAAAAAGCTTTTTCCATAAACCGATGCCTAGTTATGCGCGTTAATGTTAATCAATGAGTTAGTTGGCAATCATTAATGAAATATGGTTTTGATCTGATCGAAGAGCCATTTCACGTAAGGTGGTATATTTTATATGTTTTCGGCATTTAAAGATTTCTCGTCACCTTTTTCTTATCATTACTCTAAACTGCAGGAGTGAAGAGCAAAGAAGTATACATAGCAGTGTTCAGAATATCATGGGAAAGAAGGGTAAAGCTTCGTTCTGAAGACAAAGAAATGATGCCCTTATACACAGACACCGCTTGTAACAAAGATGTCGGTATTACTACTTGGGAAGGCATGTACAGTCTACTTGAGGAAGAAAATCCCCAAAAGATGGAGGTTACAACTACTACAGGCTCACATGGGTTTTCTGAGGCATCTATTACAGAACTAACATGTTCGTTCTTGCACCGGATAGTGGCGAGGCCCAAAATTCTTCCATACACGGACATGCTTAAACCGGTACTGGACAGTGCAGACGTCACAAACATACAATTTAAGATTCAAGGTCAAGAACTCACATAGTCGTTATTTCCACAAAATTTAAGCTTTATACCCTCTAACAAAAAAATGCGTAAGAGGTGAAAATTGCACCAAGGAAGCCCAGATCGAGAAACGGAGGCAGTTTCTGATGTGTGATCTCGCATTGTTGGGTAAAACCCCTCGAGATGGAAAGCCTTTAATTGCTCAGTCACTTGTAAGCCTGGAAATTTGTAGGAAAAAAAGCTAAAGGCAAAAGGCAAAACTCAAACTCTAAAACCAATGGTATTTATCAAAGATATCCTCAAGTGGTGTGTAGACAAGTATAGCATCTATAGATAGGCTGGAGACGGAAGGCTCAAGAAAGGGCAGAATCAATCAAAAGATTAACCAAGTTGAATTGGGATTCTTACTGGGCGTACTTAGTAAACCACACAACCAGTGCATGAATCTCAAATGTATCATTAATTCTGCCAAGAAGATGGCGCCAGCTTTTGCCGATTCCATTTTCGTAGGATAGCTAAAGTCTGAAGTCGTCCAGCTAACTCTCCTCAAGCAAATTTTGAACGCTTGCGATTACACGGAATAGATACACAGATAGTTAGTTGTTAGTTTTAATTTTAGATTGAGTTTTAGTTTTAATTTTGCTTTATTTTTTCCTGAAATGAGGACAATCATTTAAACCGCATCTTACATTTTTGTAATAAATTATTTTTAGATTTAGTTAGTAGTATTTAAACCCTTCTCATGCATTTAGAGAAGGGTCCTAGAATTTGTCAAAAACTTGTCCTCAGAACATGCACTTTTACACCCTACGAAGAGGTTTTGATGAATGAATGGAACATGATTTATTGATATCTACATTTAATATCTACTACTGATGTTGCACTTTTGTACTCTTAGTGGATGTTGGATTAAGAAGAGATAAATCATTATTGCTTGAAGCTCATGAGTAAAACTAGTTATAAATGGTACTTTTATCTCTTTTGCCTATGTGTTAAAGTGATATTCATGTTCAGTTATTTATGTATGAATGCGTGAATGCTTGAGTTATTGTTTGGCACTTCTGTATGGTGATAGCTATTTATTTATGCTTAATATATGAGTAGCTTATTATGCGATATGTTTTTCACAACTGTTTCGTTTAACTTTTTATGCAAAATGGTTTATCTTTATTGAATTCTTCTCTCATAGCAGTTGAAAGATCTTTATACCAATTTTTATTTGAAATCATTTTAGATCGCATAACACAAAGATTACATCCCGGGTTAGTTTAGAATTAGATATTTCTGTTTATTAGAATACAATTGCATGTTATTAGATTAGATTTAGAATAAAAGTATTTTACTTAAGAACTATTAGAAAGGAAATATCAATTCTCAACACACACACACATATATTGGGAAACTGGTCCCATATCCCCAGTTGGACCCACTATACCAAACGAAAAAGGAACTGCTAACCAAGGTCCAGACCGGGTGGGTATCCCCCTTGTTGTAGACCCAATTTTCGGGGCTTCAACAAGAACTCAAAACCCTGAGGCTTGACAACTATATTCCATATTTCCATAAATTTTTGCCAAATTTTGTCAAAATCTTGCTTGAATTTCCATTATTTTCCTGACGAAATTGTGACTTCATTAGACTACTCATATCTTGAAGTGCCATATTTTAAGTTTCACTTATGGACAAATTAGTATTGATTGGTTTGTGAAAATGTGGAGGTGGTCTCTTATTGCAGGGAGATTGTCAGGGCGAACAGACAACAAGTTAAAGAAGAAAACCCGTGTCAAGAGAAAATTGTCGAGCATGGAACATGATTTCCAAATTGTCATTGCATGTGCCTGTCAAAAAACAACAACACTACCTTAAGCTCTTCGTTGTCTTTCGTGTAGGAAAACCCATCATTTTAGGGCTCGAGAACAACAAAGATAATGGAGTTCTTCCAACAAGAATGCTTGGAAATCTCCATGCGATCTTGCCCACATGGATCAAGATTTTGGTTAGTCTTTTAATTACTTAAAAAATACAGTTATCCGCGTAGTCTAATGAGGCTTCAAATTTGTCCAGAAAAATAATGGAAATTTCGACATTATTTTGTTAAAATTTGGTTGAAATTTTCGGAAATTCACGTTATAACTATCAAACTTCAAAACTTTGGGTGCCCTAGAGGTTTTTGATGGTGTTGAATCTATTTCCACCATCAAAAGATTCAACCACTCCTACTGTCAATGTTTTTGGGAAAAAAATGGGCAACCATTTTGGACCGTGTGAGCACATTTGAAGCCTTGGTAGACAAAGCCATAATTATCTAATTAAGGGAGAAAATATAATGATTATTCATTTTTAATAATACGGCTCAAACTCATTGCATCAATGCTCATCATGTCTTCAATTTCATCATGTGGCTTGTGGGAATTGAATTTGGGCGGGAAGGATCCTAATCATTCCTCCTAACTAGCCAAGATAAACCCAATTGTCTTTTTTTAATATTATTTATTTTGTGATGATAAGTAATTTTAATATTTTTTACTTTATGAGATTTAATATTAAAAATTGTAATCTAAATTTTAATGAGACTATGATCTAGAACTATTTCTGTTTAGTTTCTTAGATTCCAGTTGATGATCCAAAATACAAATACTTATTACAAGAATGAAAACCTACCCATTATGAATCACAGCTGGTTATTCTAGATAAAACCACTTTTTTTAAATAAGAGTCTACATTCACATATAGTAGGCCATGATCACTATTAACATTGTTAGTTTGACAACGAAATTATAACACTATTCAAATTCACTTAAATAAATTTAAAAAAAAAAAAATATAATATTTTAAAGGAAAGATAATTAAAAAACACAACATTCTAATGTACAAACAAATTCATAATATAAATGAAAGATTTTTCTCTTTGATGAAGAACAACCACCATTGCAAGGCACAAGAATTCATAAGAGCTGGATCTGATATTCCCTTACTAGTCACTAGAGCACAAAGAACGTGAAACAAGGCTCTATGAGTACAGAAGAATATTAACAATTTGTTCAACACTCTGTTTGTCCTAAAACTTATGAAAATTTTGGTTGTAAATCTGTTTCTGTTAAATGTCCCGAGGTGGCAGTAAGAGAAGAAAAATTCTCAGTAATTTTTTTCAGAAAAAAGCCCGAAAGCAAGCCTCCTCTCAAATTTGGGTTGTTTTCACATAATAAAGATCCAAAGACAGTCAATGACAATCTGTGGCATCAATGCTGAGTGGCCAAATTGGCCTATCTCTTAGGCCTTTTTGATACACTTACATTGCTGGGTTTCCTTGAGCTCTTTGAGAATGTACCCCTACAACCACTAAATCAAAGGAAAGGACTCTGCCTTTCACCAACAAAACTAAAAACACAGAAACTATTCTTTTTTAAACTACAATATTACATTGGCTTTGGTTTTGCAACAACATACCTTGGAAGCATTACTCCCCCTATCCTCTTCAAACCAGGAGATTAAGGTTTACATATGTGTGGGATCAAAGTCATAAATCTTTGCATGTGGCAAACCACTTAGTGCATTAACAATCCTTGAAAGGATGGCCACAAGGATTTTCACCTCTTCACCTGGCCCATGCACCTCAAGCCTTGATCATTGAACTCCTGAGCCAACTCTCCAAAAAGAGTTACAGTAACATCCTTCGAATGAGACCATAGCTAATAAAACCTACCGAAGTCCAATGTCCAATGTGTTTCTCAATCTACCAATCCCCAAGCTAGACCAGATTTGTTATCCCTCGGTCAGCTCTACTGGATAATCCATTACATTCTCCTTCGTACCCATTCTCCAATCTTCGTTGACCCTTCTTGACACCTTCACGATCAATGTCGAAAAACCATAGTTTCCCCTACTAAAAACGCATTACTCTCTTATTTATCAGTACTAGCGTTTATATTAAACTTGTATTTGTCATACACTGACAGGATTCACATTTCTTGAAGTGCCATATTTGAAGTTTCGCTTATGGACCAGATTCATATGGATTAATTTCTGAAAATGTTGAACTGGTCTCTTATTGCAGGGAGATTGTCAGGGCGGACTGACAACGAGTTAAAAGAAGAAAACCCGTGTGAAGAGAAAATGGTTGGCTTTCATCTTTCCAGCACTTAGAGCTCGAGAACAACAAAGATAACTAAATTCTTCCAACAAGACCGCTTGGAAAGCTCCAATACGCCCAGTTGGATGGGAGCTTGGTTAGTATTGGAGTTGGAAGTAATTATTTTAGTGTTTATTATGTTTCTTATAATTTTTATCATGTTCCCTGTGAGAATTGAATTTAGGTGCAAGGATCTTAATCATTTCTAAACAGTTAAGGTTGATGTTATCTATGGAAGTGGAGGAATTGCCGGGCAGTCAAAATTGACCACAATCTAGGCAAAAAAATTAAATAAATTTTGCAGAAATAGTGTTTTAATCATTTTTTATGGTGGAAATGGATTCAGCACCCTCAAAAACCTCTGGAAGCCCAAAATCATGAAATTTGACATCTGTAAGCCCAAAATCATGAAATTTGACATCTGTAACCTGAACGTACAAAAATCATTTTCGAAATTTATCAAAATATTGCCGAAATTTCCATGATTTTCAGGATAAAAAAGCAAACGGATTCAACACCCTCAAAAACCTCTGCAGCCCAAAATCATGAAATTTGACATCTGTAACCTGAATGTACAAAAATCCTTTTCGAAATTTATCAAAATATTGCTGAAATTTCCATGATTTTCAGGATAAAAAACAAACAGTCTCGTTACACTACAGGGCTAAGATAAGCCCAATTACCTATTTTTAATATTATTTATTTTGTGATAATAAGTAATTGTAATATATTTTATTTGATGGGATTTTATGTTAATGAATTTTAAACCCAATTGCCTATTTTTAATATTATTTATTTTGTGATAATAAGTAATTTTAATATATTTTATTGGATGGGATTTTATGTTAATAATTTTAATCTGAGAGTACGATGTAAAACTGTTTTTCCAGTTAATGATCCAAAATCCAAATACTTATTACAGGGATGAAAACCTACCCATTATAAATTGCTAGCTGGTCATTCCATATAGTAAGATTTTCTTTCATTAACAATTTACATTCATATAAAGTTTGATTAAACTGTTACCATCATTAATCTGACAACTAAATTATAATACTATTCAAAAATTAATATTAATTTCACAACAAAATTATAATACTATTCAAATTTCAAAAATAAAATATAACATTTAAAATGAAAGATAATTGAAAAACACTGCTCTGAATTAGAAACAAATTCATAATGCAGATGAACAATTGCTGTCTTTCATAAAAAGCAACACCCATTGCAAGGCACAAGAAATCATAAGAGCTGGATCTGATATTCCCTTACTGGTCACTTGAGTACAACGAACGTGAAACAAAGCTCTATGAGCACAGAAGAATGTTAACAATTGGTTCCTAACTCTGGTTTTTCCTAAAACTTACGAAAATTTTGGCAGTAAATCTGTTTCCGCTAAATGTCCCGAGGTGGGAGTAAAAGGAAAATACTGTCATGTTTTAAGAAAAGCCTCAAAGCAATCCTCCTCTCAAATTTGGGTCGTTTTCACATAATTAAGCTCCAAAAACAGTCGATGACAATCCGTGATATTAATGCTCAGTGGCCATGGAAAATAATTCAGCAAGGGTCATAGAAAATTGATGAGACACATTGGCCAAGAGAAGCGACCAATCCACTACAATAACTTGGTAGAGAATATTTACAGAAGCCATTGGACGGCTACTATAGCTTTCTGAAATTCAACTCTGCAGATAATGGCAACACAACCATAAATTCTTTTGCCTGAAAATTGGGGCTGCGCATGAGTTTGTTACCACCTGCACATTGCAGATTGAGTCATGCCTTTTGGCTGAGATAGTGATAAGGGATTAGATGAAGTGAAGTAGGATATTTTATAATTCTAAAAGTAATTCTAAGATATTACAGGATAGACATTTAGGACTGTTATTTCTGGCAGAACACCTCTCATAATAGAGGAGGAAAGGCCAAAAAAGTTAAAAACATAAAAGAAAAGAGTTGCTGACGTTGAGGAAAGTCCTACAAACATGGGAGAAAAGAGTTGTTGACATCAAGGAGTTGGGAGGATTGCTGAAGAATGGAATAGAAGGGCTGCCAGCATGGGAGCTGCTGTTTGAGCTAGGCTTTGTTCCTTTTCAAATCCTTAGAATAGGAGTCCATTCAACCGAGCGGAAGAGACTGGAGAAAAGGCCTGTTGAATAGGGAAGCGAATGCCCTTCTCTCCATGATTGTTGATTTCCTAGTAGTATTGGGATAAGAAGGCACCAGCATGGGAGGAGGCCTTGACTGTCTTCTGGGAGCTTTTTTGGGACGATGGAAAGTGGGAGATTCTTGACAGCTCTCTGAGGAAGGAGAGCTGCATTTTGATGAAGAGGAAAATGGATCGCTCTCTGCTGATGAAGTGTAGTTTGTTGCAGACCTGTGATTAGCCATTTCAATGGAAATCCCACAGGGATCCTTTGAAGCTTTCATGGGTGTGAGACGAGGTGTCATGGGTGGAGAAACACATGGACTGAGAAGAGAGGGGGAGGTAATTGGTGTGTCAAATGGTGTTTCAGTCTCATGTGGGGATGGGCATCCACTAGACTGGATTCTGCAAGCAGCTTCAATTTCATTTTCCTCGGAGAAAGCATTCGGTTGGGTGTTGCAGGAAACTTCTTTGAAATCGGGATCATAAACGGGATTGGAGACACAGAAATTCTCAAGAGAGCTTGAACCAGAGCTGCATAATGCTTGGTAGTTAGGAGAGGTGGGGGTAGGAGATATGGAAGAAGAAGTTGGACTGGAAGGAGAGCTAGAGTATGACAGGTGAGGAGGAGAGGAAGGACAAATGGAAGAATGCAATGATGATTCTGATGGTCCCTGCAACACATTCTGCTGCTGCATTGCTGTAGGAATCCATGAGGTGGACTTTGTAGAAGGTGACCTCAAGATCTGTGGCTGCTGGAATACCCCAATTGAGTGAGGAAACTGCCTTTGCAGCAGCTGCTGCTGCTTTGGACATGATGATTCTGATGGCAGTTTCAGAGATTCAGACTGCAATGTCTGGACAGGGAGAAAAATGGCCGCAGACTCCTTGTCCTCTTTCACAGGCTCTTCAGCAGACTCCATATCCTCCTCTGTCTCTTCCTTGATTGTGAACAGAAGCCTTGGATCCCCAAACACACCATCCATAAACATGCTGCTCCTGTCAATGGCCTCTGATCCCATGGGGGGCAACTTTGCTCTAAAATCTGTGTTCACTAAAGATGCAGAGTAGCCCCCAAAGGACCCAACCAGTGCTGCTTCATTGGCAAAATTGCCTATCCCTCTGTTGAATTCTGTACCTATTCTACCTATTCTTCTTATTCCTTCGCTCAGGATACCATACTTCTTCCAGACAAAGACATAAAAGAGCTCTGCTAGCAATACAAGAACAAGCCCCCCAAACGCTATGCTCAGTCCTATAGCCAGTGCTTCCAGTGCAGCCATAGCTCCTATCGGCTTCTAGACTGCACTCATAGTAATCCTGCAGCAGATTCCTTAACTATCCCCTGATATATACCAATAAGTCGACATTCACACTCAAGTTCAGTTCCCTCTTGCTATTCTCCACCTTCCAGTGTTGTTAGTAGGCTGCATCTGAACCACCTCAAACACATTTCCGTAGTAGATTCTATGCTTCACATATACGCTCTAACCCAATTCAGTTAGAGCTCTCACTGCAGAAATTTTAAAACCCAGAAACTTAAAACACACACGAGCCCTTCAATTACTGTGGTGTTTTACTAGGTAAGACGAGCATGGATGAACCGTACCTGGAAATTCCAAGTTTGTTGCTGATGATGACCATTAGATGCTGAAATTTTTCGAAAAGTGAACTTGAAGTAACCATTGGAGTATACAAAGAGAATGCAAAACACAGTAAATCGGTTAAAAGCCCAGGGGTAGCCAACAAACGGACGTTAAAACTTCAGACATTTCTGTCCTCCAAACCTGCTATCACCCAATTCTTGTTAAAACCATTCCAATCATACAGCCAGACAAGCAACTGCCAATCACAATCTGTGACAGTGTACAGTACAGTCTTTTAAGGCCACAACACAATTCCAGTCCTTGGAGACCACAACACAGTACAGTCTTTTAAGGCCACAAACACAATTCCAATCCTTGGAGACCACAACACAGTACAGTCTTTTAAGGCCACAACACAATTCCAATCCTTGGAGACCACAACACAGTATCACTCTTTGGTTATGAATAAGCATCTTGTTGCAAAGCATTTAATCCAATTTAGTGGAGCATATGCACAATTAGATTACAAAAAAGTTGCAATAAATACTTTGCAACTGTGTACATAATATTTGCCCCCTCTCTTCGGTCACCCATCAACAAACTCATAAATGCTGTATAAGTTGAATAGTTGATCAATAAACACCAATACTATTATGAAGTTTTTAATCTCAGTCTTTATGACAAAATATCAAACAGTTATCAGTTACTATACCCACAAATTTAGGAACCAGTGAAATCCTGAGAGCTCGTGAACGTTGTCAGTCCACCAGGTTCTGTGCTGGTTTCTAGTGATCGCAGTCCCGCGCATAGAAACAACAATCTCTCAGTCGTTTCCCTCGAAAATAAGCAGTAGGACAAAAAGTGCGACAAATTGCACCATTTCCTACCATTCTTCCTGCTTGAATCAAACAGAAAATCACAGTAATTTGAAGTAAATTTAACATGTACAGTACTGTATATGGAAAATTTCAGGGCTAACATGCCATTAACATGCCATTACACTCTAAGATTGAATTGGAAGCCAAAAATTTTAGAAGCTAAAATTAGCGTGTGGGTTAATTTTTAAATTAAATGTTATAGTATAAAATTATTTTACTTTTAAAAATAGTTTAAACTTTATAAAATGATTAAAATTTAAATATTTTATAAAAAAAATTTCAAACATATTTTTGTAAACACTTTTCTAAACATTTTATAATATGTATCTTGAAGGACCAATAAAATTTACAAATTCTATTCTTAAAATTTTTTTCGCTAATTAATAAAAGAAGATTCGTTTTATTTATTAATTAAATATACTAAAGTCCGCGTTGTTTTCCCGGGTGGTTGGGATGGTGCAATATTGCCCTCCCACCCGCGTTCGAAACACGCATACATGTTGGGTTGTGTTTATTGTCAACCATTGCTGGGTTGCTCTCAGTTAATGCAACATATTTGCTTGGTTGCTGTCGATTGAAGCAACATATATACCGATTGATCTCGTTGTGATATATTGTACCATGATGTAATATAAAGCTTCTTCAAAGGGGATTTCCCCTCTTAAAAAAAAAAATACTAAATTCAAATTCATAAATGTATAATAAATTATGATTGATTCATGTCATCAAATTCCGAGCTGTCATACTATTATTTATTATTTATAATATATATATTAAAGGATTACTTCATTTATTAATTAAACATATTAAATTTAAAGTCATAAACGTATAGGGATGGGTGATCAACGTAACTGGTTTCTTGGGACAGGTTGAGGCCACCAAGTATATTTTGAAAGAAAGACATATATTACTATGTGTTTATAGAAAATTAATAGTAAAAAAACAACTACCAAACTTAAAAAAAATCACAAATGTATAATAAATTATGATTGGTTCATGCCATCAAACTGAAAACTATCGTACTATTATTTATAAGAACTGTCATATTATTATTTATTATTTAATAATATATAATGTTTAAAGAATAATAAAATTAACTAAATTTTTTAAATTTTAAGATAAATTTCTATTCTCTAAATTTTACTGACTAATAAATATAAGAAAATAATTTTGCAATACAATTTTAAATAAAATATTCCAAAAATTAATTTTACAAAATATCCATTCATTCCATCTATTAATTCAAATTCACTGGAGTAATAAATTTACTTTTTGGTCATGCCATCAAACTAGGACCTGTCATAATATTATTTATTATCAGTACTATGATTTGGGCTTGCCATCAAACTAGCAGTTGCCATTAAATTATTTGTTATCAGTGCTCGCAGGCAGGCAGATACAGCAGTTTCCTAGTAAAAAAGTTTTCGTGATTTCTTTTAAAAGTTAGGTAAAATGTTTAGATATAATTGGAATTTGAGAAGTATAAAATGTTTAGATATAGTTAGAATTTGGAAAAAAAAAAAAAAAAATTAATTGCTATCAAGTGGTTTTCCAAATTGCAAATTTGACTAACGTCATTCTGTGCAGTTTCAAAAAAATAAAATTGTGACGTGTATTATAAAATATTAAATAAATAAAAATTTTGACTAATAATTTTTAATTTAATTTAAATGTGAGCTTTTTATTTTTAATAAAGATATTATGAAAAATTAATTATTTTTAAAAATTTTATAATATTAATATATCTATATATATAAAAGAGAGTAACTTAGTTATGAAAGGTTAGTCTTTTAAAAAGTAAATAGTAATGTTACTATATTAATATTAAAGTACCTATATTGAATAGGTAAATGATAATTTTTCAAAACATATTTTTTTTAAGGTAAGATTCGAAAAAAAGTTTGGTATTATAGTTCATTTTGTCACTAGTAAAGACTTGATTTTGGGTAGGAAGATAATAACTATTTCACCCAACCACCTAAAATAACATTATTGATAAATAAAAGACTCTCTATATATAAATATGAAATTAATACTATACATATTACACAAAAAATGAAATACAAAAAATTATAAAACATGTGAAAAAAAATGCCAAACTTATATGTATGTAATTATATGTATTATTAGAGTCTATGGGGTAGCTCAATTGTGTAAAACAATGAATTCTTATGTAAACTATGGTTGAAATCTTGGTAAATCAAGCTTACAAAAGATAATAATAATTTATTTGCGGGGATATCGGGGATAGCTTGAGCAACGATCGCCTTGATAGTGTGGAGTTATGTCGTGGAGTTATGCCCCATAAGGTTTTGTGTGGGTTAGTAAAAAAACCATATGTATTATTAAGACCTTAAAAAAATTAATTATAAGAATATTCTATATGTAGAGATATGGAATATATATAATATAAATAATATTAATAAAAAACAACATAAATCTATCTTAATCTTGAATTTACAGAATGCTAAGAGAAATCAAATGTCTAGTACATTCCTCAAGAATTGTGTTTAAAACAAAGTTTGCATCTTGAGAGATTTTATTCCTCGAGATCCCGAATTAAAATGGATCTAGATTAGATTTATTAAAGTTATATAACATATATAACTACATACAATGTCTATGTCTTTGTTCTCTGAAATATTTCACAATTCTTCTTATTTAATTATTTTTTTTGGCTAGGTAATGTGAGTCCCGAGATGATTGTCACACATTACTTGTGGCTTGCCATGACCCGGGGGCATTTAAGCCATCTAAGCCATCAAAATCACCCCGTGATCATACCTAGGCTGCAGCTTAGGCCATACCAGTCCTTAACATGGTTGGATTTTTGCCCACAGAGTTTTGAACTTGTGACCTTTATATCTTGGAATACCTTAACCGAATACTTTGTCACCGTCTGCTCCACCTCGTGGCTTATTTTATTTATATATATATATATATATATATATATATATATATATATTAATATAATATATTATATATATATATATATATATGAAAAAGCATTATGATAAGTATTGGATTTTATATGTTTATTAATGAATTCAAACATGAAAAGTTTGGAAATATTATGATTACAAATATCATATTTTATGATTAATGGTAATATGAATGGTAGAGAGAGAAAGTTTCATATGATTATTAATTAAATTTAAAGAGATATTATGGGTACAAATATGCATTATTATCATTTAAATTTCTATTAATGTGATATGTATATTATGAATTATTTTTAGAAAAAAAATGTTTGTAATTTTATTAATAAAAACAAGATTACCATATAAGAAATTGAATTTAGGGATTCAATATTCTTATTTTTTTTTAATTGAGAAGATATTATGTTTTTTCATTATTATATTTTGATCTAACGCCTTATTTATTTTATTGAAAATACTGAGAGGGAGGTGAATCAATATTTTCTTTAAATTAGTTATTTTTTAATCTTCAGAGCATTATTTAACATTAGAATTAGAGAAAATAAATATTTAACAACACCATTCAACAATGCACAACATCCAAGATGGTATACCAAAGATTTTTAGGTGGAAACCCTTCCAGGAGAAAAACCATCGAATGCTTCTTAATATAGGCCTTCAAAATTTTACATCAATAAGAAGTTGCAACTTCCAAGATTCTCTAGCTACAATTGGAAGGAGGATCCAACCCATTGATTTATCAGCTCCCATTGAAAGGACGCTCCTACGCCCTAGTTTAGGAGCTCCAACTAGAAGGATGCTCCAACACCTTAGTTTACAGGCTCCAACCTAAAGGAAGCTCCAACTCCTTGATTTATCAACTCCAATTGAAAGGACACTCCAACGCCCTAGTTTATCAGCTTCAACTGGAAGGATGCGCCAACACCTTAGTTTAATCCAACCTAAAGGAAGCCCCAACTCCCTGATTTACCAACTTCAAGGGGAAGGATGCTCCAATGCCTTGCACAGGCTCCAACTTGCCCTAGTACCACCCTAAAGTGTTCTTAGGCTTTAACCTAAAGGAGACTCCATTGTCCTTCCTTACACCACCCTGCCACCTTATTTAGCAAGCAGACCACGTTTCACAATTTTCAGATTGGATCCATGATCAACATATATCACTGAATGAGAAATATTATAATCTTCAATTCACTGGATAGACTAACACTGTCATTGTCACTGCAACCTACATAAGTAGCTCTACTTAAGATATATATGCTTCTTTTCTTCTAATCCTTTGTTAACTCAATTCACTCAACAATAAATCAAACCACTAAATTTTCTCAATATGTATATCAATAACAAACCCTAGCAACTTCCATCAATAGCCAATTCACTACTCATCTTTGCAATGGTCATCATCATACATATTAGCCGACTACTTTATCCTCTCAGCAATGCCCTCAGACATACATCAACCTATGCATAAAACCTTAGCATCTCTTCTCAAGTCACATCAACTTGTCAACTAACCTTAGCAGTATCAAACCCTAACATTATATATATATAGATATAGATATGTGGCAACCTGTAAATATCAACAATGATATCAATAGTTGTTCTCACGTTACATATGCCTTTGTGAGGAAACTTTTCTCAAGGATCAGCCTTGGAACTTTTAGTCATATGCTGCAAGAAACCCTAACTTCCCAAACTGACATCATTAGTCATTGCACTGTACTTTGTAGCCAAGTATACAAGTAGCAATATTATGTTCATAACAAAAAGCCTTATGCAAACCCTAGATAACAAAAAAATGCTCTCAACGAGACATTTTATGGGTAGAAGCATTGTAAAGCTTGACACTTATTAGATAGTTGTTATAACATGCGCACAAAAGTGAATAACTTTGATTAATAATTCTGCCAAATCCCAGCACCAGTAACATTTTGATCATAAGTATTCAATTTGAGTAGCAACATTATCAATGTAGCTTAATTCCTACAAACATAAACATTGTTAGCAAACTTTAGGACTAGAAACACACTAGTAGAAGCATATGCAATGTTCACTCAACCAAACTTTGATCTCCACAATGCACTAAGGTAGCAATACACTCTGATCAAAACACACACACATGCACACACACACACACACACACACACACACACACATCACCACCAAAAGATAAGGCTCATAAGATAACGTCAATAATCCCACCAATGCTTAACAATTCCAAAATTCTAACTCCGCACAACACTTTTTAAGCCAACGCACACAACTATCCACTACATTACAATTTCACTTCAAAAGGAGTATACAACGCTTAGATCAACACACTGCATTACAATAATACTTAATCCAATGATACTAAGTCTATGTGCACTAACCCACAGATTCCCACGTTAATCTAATACAATGATGTAAAATAGTATCTAAAATGTACTGTAAGTTGCACATGTAAGCCATATCACACCTTCTCTTCTCTAACTGGTGAATATATTCAAGTCCAATTCACTACATCTACACTTTTACTTGATGTGCATTTAACAATCATTATATACCCATCGATCTTCTATAAGTATGTTGGTACCCATGATTTCAACATCCCATCGCTTCATACGTGCAACTCTTCAATCCATCGAATCCTTATGAAGATTTGATACATTACTCAAGGGTATTAATTTGCTACAGGTAATCACATTTTCAATGTAAAACTCTCAGTATCTATCAATTCAATGCAAATATGAACAGATGACAACATTAATGACCATTTGACCAAGTTGTAGAAATTTGATAGAAATTGCAACTACTCAAGATTTCAAACTAAAAAACAAGAGACACAATTATACTCTACTAATCTGTGGAATGGAAATCACAATTTAGAACAACATGCATAGACATGCAACAAGAAAACCCACAAGTACACAATGATTTCTAAGGGAACCTAACTTGGAAAAAACCCCTCAAACCTCTTTGCATTAATTAGTTGAATAGAGAAACTATTACAATTTCTTACTCCAGCTCTGAGCACAACCTGCAAAAGAATAATTGTTCCCTCTTTTGCATGAGAAACTATGGCCAACACTTAGCTAAGTACCTTCTCATCTAGCATCCTATTTCATTGCACAATTCTTGATGAAATTAACTCGTAAAAGATAGGAATCTCCTCCTGTTTACTTGCACAATTCCCAAGGATTGATCTCCTGACTATATGCAACAACTGTACATTCAAAAATAGTATACAACTCATGTTACACTGGCCCTTTCTCTTCCACTTGAATGAGAAATTTGAATTCTATGCATGCATTAGCTATTTTGGGCTGATTTATCAGTTAATTGAATGATATATGAGTTAGACTACTCTCCCACTGCACAATTGACCTTCACCTGACTCTATCAATAGTAAGAGGTTAGTTAACTGAATACAATTGAAAATATCTAAACTAGATTGCTAAAATTTAACAATTAACACATGCACAACTAAAATCCAAGCCCCTAACTCAAATTTACTAAGCTAACTAAGTGAAAAGAGCCATGTCACACTAGTTAACTACCTCCAAGTTGTTATGTTGATGTGGAAATTTGATTTACTCAATCTGTCTAAGGCTAAAGTCAAATTGAGCCTTTCTTGCTACATTTTTTAACATTCCCTCTTAGCAAGAAATGGATTTTTCACCACCCCTACCATGCACCTATGGAATTCGAATTTACCTCTTGACAATGCCTTTGTCAATATGTCAACATCTTGCTTCTCAGTTAGAATGTACTAAAGAAACATAATTCTCCTCTGCACACAGTCTCACAAGTGATGATACCAAATATCAATGTGCTTGGACCTTTCATGAAATATCAAATTCTCTGAGAGCTTAATGCAACTTGTATTATCACAATATATCATTGTCAGATCCATCTCCTGACTGAAAAGACCAACAAGTATATTCCTCATCCATATGGCCTCACGTGTTGCTTGACTTGCAACCATGTCATCAACCTCTATTGATATGAGTGCCACAAACCTCTGCTTCCTGTTGTACCAAAAAATAGTTGCGGACGAAACACTGAAGATAACATCTGAAGTACTTTTCCTATGTGATGGACTCCCCGTCTGTTATGAAACCAGCTCAAGAAAAGATAGAAAACGTAGATCAACGCCTTATAATTCAGCCTCTTCGAGGGGGCAACCTCCTTTACATTACATAAATGAACAATTCTTGGATGATTCAAATGACAAAACCTCCTTTCTATATATAGGAGTCTAAGGAGTCACAATATAACCCAGCCGACCTAACAATAATAATATGAAGCCACACTAGTAACATTAGTGGGCTTATATGGGGTACAATAGTAACAATATGAGCACTATGTGGGTACATCAATATAATAAGGGGGTTGTACTAATAACAATAAGGGGTTACACTAGTAGTATAGGGGCCTAACATAATAATTCGATAGCTAGTTTTAGGGATGGGATTTCACATTCAATAGGTAATACTACTTCCAAACCATAAAAAAGTTGGAAATGAGTAAAATTGGTCAATGTTTTTATAGTAGTATGGTAAGCCCACAGTGCTGAAAGGAGCATAGAATGCCAGTTTCCTTTATGCACACCAACTATCCATTTAATCATATTAGTTAAAAATTTATTGACAGCTTCGACTTGACCATTAGCTTGTTGATAATACGGAGTAGAGATATCATGGTGAAGGCTGAGTTGTGCAGATAGTTTGACCATCATAAAGTTATGAAAATGACTACCATGGTCTATAACAATAGCTTATGGGACATCGAACCGAGCAATCACATCATTGAAAATGAAAATTTTGCAGTTTCGTCGTCGTCTCTATATGTAGGCAACGCCTCGGCCCATTTTTTAAAGTAATCGATTACAAAGATAATATATACATGCCCCCTAGCTGAGTGAGGGTTAAAAGTGGTGAAGTCGATGCCCCATTTGGCAAAAGGACCAACAATTATGATAAGGTGAAGAGGAGCTGGAGGTGCTTGCATTTTGAGATCATAGATTTGGAAATGTGAAATGTAGTAATGCAAACTTTAAATATTGATGGCCAAAACTAGCCATAACATAATATATTTTGGGAAGTAGCAAACCTAGACATTTGAATGCCACACACTCTAGAGTGGCAACCATTTAATGTTTTTTCAGCCTCTTGAAAATTTAAACAATGTCAGAATATAGAATTGACACCACGACAGTAAAGAGTGTTGCCAATAATATTTTATTGTTGGGATTGGTATCGAATTCAACGACGATTAGTTTTAGATAACTTGGGCCTAAATGTTTTTGTTTGGAGACATATAATGATGTCTCCATACCACAGATATGATGTACTAATAAGAAAGAGAGATTCGTTAGTAAAATAATCTTCTTCTACTGTTTCTATATTAGTATGGGGAAAGTCACACAATAGTTCGACGAAAATCAAAGATTTCTTTGATTTGGACCTTTTAAATTCCAAATCAAACTCTTGTAAGATAACTATCCACTTGGAGTATTTTCCCCCTAGCATTTGTTTAGTGAGAATGTACATCATAGGGTTGCAATCTGAAATGACAGTTGAACAACTAGCACAACTGCCAAGGCTAGCTTCTCCACATGTGCGTATTTAATATCAGTTTTAGTGACACTCCTACTCAAATAATAAATCACATGTTCGCTGCTAAAATCATCCTCTTGGAATAACACCATGCTAATGGTGGCATCAGATGAAACTAAGTACATAAAGTAATCTCGATGGTAATCAGGTGGATGCAGTAATGGCACATTGGTCAGTGCAGGTTTTAATGCATCAAAAGATTTATCAGCAAGCTCATCCTAGAAAAATGGAATGCCCTTTTTCAACAGTTGAGAAAAACCCTGGATTATTTCAGCATAATTGTGGGTGAATCTACGCAAAAATTTTGCCTTCCCTTGCAAACTTTGGATTTGAGTGAGGCTAGAAGGAGCAAGAAAATTCAGAATTGCCTCTACCTTGAGGGGGTCGACACAAATTCCTTCTTTCGAAATGATGAAACCTAGAAGTTGACCTAATTGTACACAAAAAACACATTTTTTTGGATTCAAGCGAATATTGTAGTGCTTGCACCTAATGAAAATTGCTTTTAAGTTCAATGGGTGATCTTGTTGTTTCATTGAATGAGCTAGTAGGGCATCTAAATAAGGCTAGACAATATTCTTGATATCGTGGAATGCATAAGACATTTCTCACTGAAAAGTCGAGCCAACATTTTTAGGCCAAATGGGAGTTTGCGATAAGAAAAAGTTCCCCATGGGCATATAAATGCAATTTTATATTGATCGGTAGGGAGTATGTTTATCTGATTGTGGCCAGAAAATCCATCCATGAAGGAAAAAATTTCATTACCGGCACAATCATCGACAATTTGGTCGATATACAGAGTTGGATAATTGTCCTTGGGACAAACTTTATTGATATCTTGGTAATCAACACATACTTGAAAAGTTCCTTGATTTTTATTAACGGGAACAATATTTGATAGCCAATCCATTAAAGGAATAGGGTAGATGAATCTTTCTTTCAACTATTTTTCAACCTCAGTCTTGATAATGGTAACTTTTCATAGACGTATAGGATGTAATAATTATCTAATTGGTTTAGCGTCCAGGTAAGTTTTTATTTCAAGTACAACTATGCTAGGGTCGATTCTTGGCATTTCTTCGTAGGACCAGGCAAAGATGTTGTGGAATTCTTGAAATAGGATTTGTAAATCTGAATCTCATTTAAAGAACAAGAAGCTCCTATATGAATACTTTCAGCTATCCTAGGTTTCACTGAGAGATCTATAGGTATCGTTGCTGATATGTTCCCTAAATTCTTTTCAGAATTTGAAGAAAGGGATATTGGACATTGAGAATCGCTAAGGGTCTCAGATGCAAACATAAACCAGAAATTATTCTCAATTTTGTCAAAGGATGGAAAGAAAGTTGAATAATGATGAGTATCATTCCATGGCATTTCGTCCAAGGTCATAACTTCTATAATCCCTTCGCTAGTTAAAAAATCTGTGTTAAAAGGATCAGGGATAGAGATTGGTTCCAAGCATGAGAAATGAGAATATTCATCAATAATCGTATTCATTCGATTGTCTTTAGACATTGATGAGTTGGAAAAAGACTAAGTTGCCTCATAGGCTAACTCAAAGGGGTTATGAGGCATTTCATCGACATATAATATCATTTCTGATTCTGAAGGTACTTTCCATGGATCTCTCGATTCGAAAGTACTTGATGTAATCATGTTAATCTTTGCTTCATTATGAAGGAAAACGGGTGGAGGAAATGTGAAAGTTCCCAACAAAGATGAGTCTTTGATAAGACCAACACCAACTTTTTCATATGGAGCAGTTGATTTTCCAACAAATGGGATACTACCAGTGGAATTAGGGTTTGAGGTATAGCAGGATAATTGGTCTACTTTCACAATTCTTCCTTTGTGAAGAAACATAGTCATTCTAAAATATGATGAGACTATTTCTGCCATTGCATAAGTCCATCTCAGACCAATAAAAAGGTTATATTCAAGTTGAGCATCAACAACTTCAACGTCTATTGCAACCATTTTCCCCTCTAATTTGATTGGAAAATCATTTAAAAGTCCATACGGATGAAAACCTCTTCCATCGAAGGCATTTAAAGTCATGGGAGATTGATTGATTGTTGGAGAACCTAAGGATTTCGAGCAAGCAATGGACATAATACATGTGGATTCTCCTTCGTTAATCACTCTTTGAAAAAATTGTCGAGTTTTGACATGAACTAGTATTTGAAAAGTCAATTGGTGTGGGAGACACAGGACATGATTTTTGATATCGAAAACAATCAAATTGGAGTCTTGAGGATCTACTACTTCTATGGATGATAATAATAATTTCCTTTGTGCTAGAAACATTTGCAGCACTTCATGGGCAGACATTGCCGAAGGTGACACAGCCAGATCTTCGACAATGTTATATTTTTTAGTATCCCTTGCATGAGGATTAAAGGATGAATTTCAAAGCATACCCTTAGGAGGTGGACGAATTATCATATCAGGGTTTGGTTTTTCAATATGTAATGGTACAGAAGAGGGATGAATAGATGTGAAAGTTTGACTAGTTGGATTGGAGTCATCTCTATCTTCAACAGGACTCTTTGACATGTAATCTTTTGATCTCATTGCTACCATAACTTTGAAAGACATCATCATGATATTTTTCGATGCAGATGATGAGGATTGGTAATGAGAAACCATTTTATTGTCTTGGGAGGAACATGATCCTTCAAAGTAGTAGGTGTGGGTGGAATTTTGACAAATTTGGAAACTTTGGCACAATGTGGGCAGTCCTCGGTGTAATGATATTCCTCGCAAATTAAGCAAGGATACCAAGGTTTCCTCTTTTCATCAGATGGTTTGTTCTTGTTTGATTTCTCATTAGAATGAGTGTCTTGTTTAGTTTTTCCTTTTCCCTTTTTCTTATTTTTGGATTACTTACCCTTGCCGATAGATGACTCTACGATTTTAATTTCTAAAGTAGTTTCTGGAGAAGGATCTTCTTCAAGTGAATCAAATAGAGCCAAAACCTGAACTTTATTAGAATTTTTCTTTTTGTTCTTAGATTTCTGGCTCATAGAATCGATCATGCAATCTGCGGCATGTGATCCTAGAAGATTTGAATTAATTTGACTAGATCAGGATAAATATGGGATCTTTTCATGCAAAGTATCGGAATGAGTATAGATAATATCAAGGTATTGAGCACGAGCAATTACCTGCTCTTTAGCTACAACAAATCCTTTAGCCACATCCTCAGTTATTGATGAGCCTCATAAATGGGTAATTATATGGGTTCATTTTACCTCCTAACCTAGTCAAATCAACCATTTTCTTAGCTTATTACATGATTTTCTGATTATATTTATGCTTATAGAGTGAGTTGAGTTAGTTATGATGCCATGAGGTCTAATATGTGTTTAATGCAGATTATTGATGATTTTTGTGGTCAAAGTCAAGGATACAGTGGACAAATGGCAGCAATAACTCGAAGTGGACAAAGGAGAGGAATTATAGGAGGGAATCCCCCTCATTTATTACTCCCCACTTTGAATTCCCCTTCATTCAGCTCGGAGTACAGGCAGCCAAGTCATGCATTAGCAGGCAACCGAGCAAGTGAAGGATAACTGATGTTTATCTTGAGTTTTGGGAGCCAAGCCTCCCTGATTTTGAGGAAGCTATTGGGAGCTTCATTTGTATAAGTAGAGAGGCCTAGGGCCTCACTAGGGTTGAATTTTTGTTGCATTTTTTCTCTGCTCAACTTCGAGCTTACTTTTGGTGACAGTTTCATGTAATCCTATTACTATTTTGATAATAAAGATGAGATTCTTCTTGAGCTAGCACTGAGTTACCTCAGAGGGTTGAAGCTCTTGGGTTAGGGCCCAATCCAAGCAACCATGCTCCTCTTGTTTGTATCTATATGTTTTTTTCAGTTTATGGATTAGTTGTTGTTAGATGGATTTCTTTCTTGGTTAAGAATAGGTTGTTTTTGGTGATTTAGAAGGTTGTTTCCATTTGTGTTTTCTATAGCAGGGTAAACAGTGATAGAAAGAAGATACAAAAGGCTAGTAATAGTGCCTTGGCCTCCTATCCTCTCTTTGGGACCATGAACTGAGGCCAAAACCCTCTTGCTTCCACAAAAACACAAATTTTCCTTCTCCATAGGATTTCTAGTGTTGCAGTTTGTTAGAAGGTTAATGCTTTGCTTTAGATCTCTTTCACCATGCTCATTTCTATCTTTACAATAAGTCTTCTTCCATGCTTTCTCTCATTATAACATTTTTCAGCATTTCTTTCCATAGCTCATAATATAGACTAGCTTGATGCAAAATTATGTTTTTTTGATGTACTTAATTTCCTTTCTTGCTTGATTTCATTGTTTGACTGTTAGTTCTTTTGTAGCAGATTTCTTCTCATAGTAGGTCAGCCTATCAACCATCACATTCTCTCCCTGATCTATGCCCTATAGGTCACCCAAAGTTCACCTCAAATTTGTCTTGGTTTTATCCATTTTTCCATAGGATTTCTTCCTCTCTCCCGACCATATTTCCCTCTCCTAGTGATCCTTGGTGAACCCTAGGCACCCTAACACATCATCCTGACCTTCATCTACCCTTTCCACCCACTCTCACACCTTTGAAACCTTCAAAATTTCTCTCAGCATCCTCCTGTAGACCTCCTATAGATCCCTTGTGTACTCTTGTAGATTTTCCTGTAGGCTTTCTTTTGAAGGCTAAGTGTAGGAAAAGCCTCCAGAAGGCCACGCGAGACCTTCTAGGACCCATATACACCATCCTACATCTCCTCAAACTCCAAAGTCACCCTTCAACACCACCTATCCGCTTCCACCTTCACACACAATAAAATACATGCATATCAATTTCACATAAAATACATAAAAATCCAAAAAGATGTTTTTTTGCTCATTTACTTCTAGAAATAGCTTTAGTAGATGTTATTTACTTCCTTGAATAGGTAATGGCATTCATTTCATGGTTTTCATAGTGATTTTTGCAAGAGTAGGGTTAGTTGGTTAAGTAGGGTTTGCTAGGTTTACTTTACATTTAAGTCTTTTTCCTTTCTGCAATTAGAGTAGCCTCTGTAGAGTAAGCTTTCATTTCTTTCATCACATATAATGCTTCTTTCAGAATCCATAGAAGTTGACTTGAACTCCTAGTGATCTTGCGCCCGCTGACCAAGTGATAGCCTGTAGTAACAACTAGTACTTGTGCATATAGCACCGTCGCTTCCAAGTTTTTTATGAACTACTAGGTTGTTAAGAGTAAAGTAGGCAGCCCAGGAGTCACAACATTATTGCTACAATACTGATGCTCACCACTTTTTGGCGCCATTGCTGGGGAAGCGTCAAAGTATTTTGTGATTACTGCTTTCTTCTATTTTCTTCTTGCAACATTCTACTAATAGTTTATTTAAGCAAAAGTAGACTAGTCATTTCTCTTCTTTCAAGTTCTACATTTCCTTGCTCTCCTTTTCAATCCTGCAAATTTCTTTTCAGCAAAAGTAGACTAGTCATTTCTTTTCTTTCAATTTTGCATTTCCTTGCTTTCCTTTCAATTCTATAAATTTCATTTCAGCAAGTTCATTTCAGTTAGTTGCAATTTGTTTTGTTCAATCAATTTCAGTTTTGCAGGTACTATCAATGTGGGGAAAAAGAAACAAAAACCAATCAAAAATATTTCTTTTCATGCCTCGTAGGAATATAGATAACTCAAGAAAATGTCTGCCCAACATCCCCACTACTTCATGCAGCCAACCTTCTCTTTTCTTCGGTGGCTGCAATCAAGAAGATCCCTTATGTGAACATCCAGATATATTTGAAGAACCTATAGGGGAAGAAGAAGAAAACATTCCTCTGGAGCTAATGGCTGAAAACAGAAATGTTGGGGGCAATACCTTTTCTTCCAACTCATCCATTAAAGGAGAAATTGGAAACATGCTGGAAGACTTAAGAGTTAGATGCTGCATATTCTTGCCATGCAAATGGATACCTTACATATCAAAAGAAAACAAGAGGAAGCAGAGAGGGCTTTAGCCATGTTTTGACCTAGATGCACCAGGAGGCATCCTAGGAATGAATGTGCATTGAACTCTATAGAGGTTTGTTCAATCTATGAAGAAAATCATTCTACAGATAAGTGTCCTTCCTTGCCCAGACTTAAAGTTGTATCCCAAGGGGCCGAAGGAGCCACTGAACAGATCTATTACATAAACCAAAGGAGGCCACATGGACCTAGACCATATTAGCAGGGGATGCAAGGGACATCTCAGGCATACTACAACCCCGACCAAGTCACATCCATACCTTCTTGGGGTCCTCTTTCTCATCCTTCCTAGTCCACACCTCCTCCTTGGTCCTTCACATCTCCATATCATGCCCAACTAGCCACCCATTCATTTCAACCCTATGCTTAGCTGCGACCTCAGTGGAATGCATCTCACCAGGGGTGGAGGCCCCAATACATCCCTCTTCCTGCTCTTCTGCCTCCACCACTTGCCCAACCACAACCCCATCCACATCCATCTCAAATATACACTCCCACTCGACTACCTATACCACCATTTCCAAACCCACACATTGAAGTAGCTCAACCCATTTACAATGCTGAAATACAACACTTCCAAACAACTCCTCTTGAGCTCAATGATATTCACCATAATTCAAGAAGAGTATTGAAAAAAAGAGATTATATTGATATCATTGAAGGACGACATCCAGAAGAAGAAGATTCAAAAGAGAAGATCAAAGAACCATGGGATGCACTTGATGAAGAAAAGACATCAAAATCAGAGATCAAGAGAGCTCGCTCATGGATACCATCAAATCCTCCATGTATTCAAGAGAAAAATTAGCAAAAAGAGGAAGATGTGAAGGTCATGGTAGAAGAAGACATGAAGAATGATCGAGATCAGCAAAAGGATAAAGGACATCACAACTATATTTAAATATGGTTCTAGACAGTCACTAAGTTGCAACATCAGTCTCTTCCTCAACTGTGCTTGATTCTTTCAAAGTCAAATCATTTGGTCTCTGAAATCTAGGTACATGTCAAAGCATACATTTCAAGCCTCCACATCATTTTGTCTATCATCTTGATGTGCACATGGCTCCAATGGAAGTATTCTTATACTTGAAAGTGATTTTGTTTTTCAAGTGGGGTAGGGTAGGAGGAAAAAAAATGAAAAATAAGAGAAAAAATAATATTGACTCAAGTAAAAACCTCCATGAGGTTCTTAAATCCCATCATTGGGTTGAAAACCTCTTATGAGGTGGCCCAATGATGACAAAAAAGAAGAAGAGAAAAATAAGATCCTTGAGTGAAAACCTCCCTTGGAGGTGCATAGGGAAAGAAATTAGGGTGAAAACCTCTCTGAGGCGCCCTAGTTGTTTTTCAAAAAAAAAAAGGAGAAAAAAGGAGATTTTTTTTTTTGCATTGCCGGTTTGTAGAAGGAGTACAGGGAGTAGAAGAAGGTGCCAAGGGGACGCTGATATTCATACCATCACCCATCTCATCTTCTCCACACTTTCTCAATCATTTTTGACATTTATTTCACCCCACCGTGCTTCTTTTTCAAAAATTGTGTTTTCTACAGGAGGCTCTTGTAGGAATTACAGAGTGCCAGAAATGGATAGAATGGTAGTTTGAGGAACATGGAAACTTCATGAAGAACCTATAAACCCTCCTACAATCTTCAAACCTCCTTGCCATCATTTCTAAAACTGCGTCACACCCCAAGCATCATTTTTCTTCCTGTCTAAGAAAAACACAAATAAATAGTTTTTTAGTAAAAGAAAAAAAACAAAAAATAAGAGAGGAAGCAGCACCATCGACCCATCATTCTCGAGCTTCTACCACTCATTTTCCTTGCTGTCCTGAAAAAAAATTATAGGCTGCTCTGTTTTACTATAGGATACAAAAATACATGGAGCAGAAATTTGTTTTCTCCGTAACTTGAAAACCATACATCCATTTAAAAAAATGTTTCATGGGGAGATGCATATGGATGATGGTAACATGCTCAAGTAATTTCAGCAAATTCCAGTGCATGGTTAAGAAATTGGCCTCCATCACCTTCATTAATTTTTGCATTTTCTCAATATCCGTGCATCCATTTAAAAAACTGTTTCATGGGGAGATGCATATGGATGATGGTAACATGCCCAAGCAATTTCAGCAAATTCCAGTGCATGGTTTCCAAGAAATAGACCTCCATCACCTTCAGCCATTTTTGGTTTTTCTCGAGATCTGTTCATCCATTGGCCAAAATGTTTCTATGGGGAGTGCATAATGATGATGGAAACATGCTCAGAAATTGTCAGGTCAATCCAGTCTACCATTTGGGAGATATGGACAAAACAAGTCACTGTCCTGCAAACCCATATCAACTGATCCCATTAAAATCTAGCATCAGTAGCATGAGGGTGAAAATCTGAAGGTTGAAGCAGACACCTGAAGATTAGATCCAGCTAGGCAAGAACCTAAACACAACACAACCATATCTCAGCAAGAAGACAAGCGTGCATCAAAAGAAATAAAGGCATGCAGTAGAAGGAAAGGCCATAACACCTCACAAAAAATGCATTCAGATCTCAAGTAAGTAACTAACCCACTCCTTTATTTGCATTGGTATAATTAGAGAGCATGTAATAGCAACGAGATGGTTGAGGCTGGTTGGGGTTGAAGTGGCCAGTTATTTTTGCCACCTTCATCTAGTTAATTGCACTCATCCAAAGATGTCACCCACACGTGCGCACGGTCAACTCAAGAGAGATGTCAAGGGCAGGTAGTGGAGGGTGTGTAAATTCCAATGCAATGATGAGAGGTGATTGCTGGGAGAAACCATGATGTCAAGGTAGGTGGGGACCAATGGTCCAAATATGGCCAACGTACACTTTTTCCAGCTCAACCCATCACCGGAAATATCCAAAAATAGTAATAAGTACTCCTCCTCGAGCACTCTCACCACCTTTTTCTTCCTTCTCTCCTCGTAAACTAAGTTGCAGCAGACTCCTTGTGCACCCACAACCTCGAAACCATTGTTCTCCATCGACCTCTCCCATCCTCTAGCTCTCGAAATTCTCTACAACAACATTTACAGGTTCTACAGGAGCACCTACAGGTAGTTCTATAGGAGGGGTAGTGAGTTGTTTTGAAGAAGAAAACACAGGTTTTTAGCACGATTTCTGGCCTAAGGAGGTAGGTTCCATGCATACCCACCTTGATTATCATTATATGCAAGAAAGGATATCAATTTAAGGATGAATTAATTCCATAGAAGAAGGAGAAATACGTAAAAAAATTCTGCCTGCTTTCTTAAAAAAAAAAACATAGTTTTCCTATGTTTTCCTGTTTTCTTCAAAAATATTGTCTCCATCCCCAAATTTGGTGTTCCAAAGGGGTATAAACACAATGTTAGGAGGGTTCATGAGGAAGGATCCCACTAATTCCACCAGGCTCCATGAACATCCCCAAGTAGTGACCATCTTCACAAGGGCAAATTAGATGAACTTTTTGGAGAAATTCCAAGGGTTTGATGAAGAAATTGTCCAAGAATTTGCCCTATCCTTATTCCCTCGGACAAGAACTCATGCCATTGTCATTGAGGATGTTGGCCATATAGAAAACAAACTCAGAGAAATAGGCAGAGAGTTGAGTGCTATCAGAGACAGGGAAGAAATCACAAGGAGCCACTTTGAAATTGAAAATAAATTGTTAAGAAGACAGCTGCAAGAGAAAGAGACCCAACTGGCATGCATGGCCAACTGGTCCATGGAGGCATTGCAATGTAGGCAACCAAAAAAATCCTATAGCCTGTATCTCAAGGACCAATGGTTGCAATTTCAGATAAAGACTTTGGCACAAAGAGGCACAATGCCTTTCCAAGATTACAGGCAGTTTATGGACCTGTGTGATCAAAGCACATTAGAAGATGAGGCAAAGATGGTATGAATTCTGCCTGCATAACATGACCCTCACAGACATGAACGTGTGGGACCCTAATGCTAGGCTAAGGTACTTGCAACTAATGGCCATGGCCTCATGGATGAACCATGAAGAGTTAAGGGCAACATAAATAAGAAGTTTGATGATAAAGGAAAATAATGAGCCCTTCATGATCAGAGCTGAGCCATCAGACTCAATGGCCCTCATCAGCACACATAACTTGTTTGCACATAATCCTCAAATTGCACCTAGATATATTAGTGACCAAGCACAAGCCATTGTACATTTTGAGGATATGGAACGATTACTTGGGGATGACTGTGTACATGCCTATATGAGGAGATGGAACACCTTACCACACATTCTGTAGATCAGGGAGTATCATTCCCCAATGGGGATGAGGGAGGCATTAAGGAGATTGCCCATGTATGAGTGCTCCATGCAGAGGTTGAAGGTCAATTGGGTTGGCCTAAAATTGAGTCCCCCATTGCTGCTAGGCATGCTGGAAGGAAGAAAAGAGGAAGAAGAGCAACAACAGTGGGAAGAGGTAGATAGGAAGGCAGGATTCTATGACAAGGAAGAAGAGACCACATCAAAAGCATGGGATGCTAGGGAGGCCACTAGGGCCATAAAAGATGAGGAGATGGACTAAGTTTCTCAGAGGATGAGAAATACTTTCATTAGGGGGTGATGATGAGCCTCATAAATGGGTAATTATATGGGCTCATCTTACCTCCTAACCTAGTCAAATCAACCATTCTCTTAGCTTATTACATGATTTTCTAATTATATTTATGCTTATAGAGTGAGTTGAGTTAGTTATGATGCCATGAGGTCTAATATGTGTTTAATGCAAATTATTGATGATTTTTGTGGTCAAAGTCAAGGATACAGTGGACAAATGGCAGCAATAAATCGAAGTGGACAAAGGGGAGGACTTATAGGAGGGAATCCCCCTCATTTATTACTCCCCACTTTGAATTCCCCTTCATTCAGCTCAGAGTACAGGCAACCAAGTCATGCATTAGCAAGAAGCCGAGCAAGTGGAGGATCACTGATGTTTATCTTGAGTTTTGGGAGCCAAGCCTCCCTGATTTTGAGGAAGCTATTGGGAGCTTCATTTGTATAAGTAGAGAGGCCTAGGGCCTTAGTAGGGTCAAAGTTTTGTTGAATTTTTGTTGTAGTTTTGCTCTGCTCAACTTTAAGTTTACTTTTGGTGACAATTTCATGTAATCCTATTACTATTTTGATAATAAAGATGAGATTCTTCTTGAGCTAGCACTGAGTTACCTCAGAGGGCTGAAGCTCTTGGGTTAGGGCCCAATCCAAGTAGCTAAGCTCCTCTTGTTTGTATTTATATGCTTTGTTCCATTTTATGGATTAGTTGTTGTTAGATGAATTTCTTTCTTGGTTAAGAATAGGTTGTTTTTGGTGATTTAGAAGGTTGTTTCCATTTGTGTTTTCTATAGTAGGGTAAAAAGTGATAGAAAAAAGATACAAAAGGCTAACAACAGTGCCTTGGCCTCCTATCCTCCATTTGGGACCATGAACTGAGGCCAAGGCCCTCTTGCTACCACAAAAACACAGATTTTCCTTCTCCATAGGATTTCTAGTGTTGCAGTTTGTTAGAAGGTTAATGATTTGCTTTAGATCTCTTTCACCATGCTCATTTCTGTCTTTACAATAAGTCTTCTTCCATGCTTTCTCTCGTTATAGCATTTTTCAGCATTTCTTTCCATAGCTCATAATGTAGATTAGCTTGATGCAAAATTATGTTTTTTTGATGTACTTAATTTCCTTGCTTGCTTGATTTCATTGTTTGACTATTAGTTCTTTTGTAGTAGATTTCTTCTCATACTAGGTCAGCCTATCAACCATCACATTCTCTCCCTGATCTATGCCCTATAGGTCGCCCAAAGTTCACCTCAAATCTGCCTTAGTTTTCTGCGTTTTTACATAGGATTCCTTCCTCTCTCCCAACCATCTTTCCCTCTCCTAGTGATCATTGGTGAACCCTAGGCACCCTAACACATCATCCCAGACTTTATCTACCATTTCCACCCACTCTCACACCTTCAAAACCTTGAAAATTGCTCTCGGCATCCTCCTGTAGACCTCCTGTAGATCCCCTGTGTCCTCATGTACATTTTCTTGTAGGCTTTCTTTTGAAGGCTGAGTGTGGGAAAAGCCTCCAGAAGGCCACCCGAGACCTCGTAGGACCCATCTACACCATCCTACATCTCCTCAAACCCCAAAGTCACCCTTCAACGCTACCTATTCACTTCCACCTTCACACACAATAAAATACATGCATGTCAATTTCACATAAAAATACATAAAAATCCAAAAAGATGTTTTTTAACTCATTTACTTCTAGAAATAGCTTGAGTATATGTTGTTTACTTCCTTGAGTAGGTAATGGCATTCATTTCATGGTTTTCATAGTGCTTTCTTCAAAAGTAGGATTAGTTGGTTAAGTAGGGTTTGCTAGGTTTACTTTACATTTCAGCATTTCAGTCTTTTTTCTTTTTGCAATTAGAGTAGCCTCCTTAGAGTAAGATTTCCTTTCTTTCATCACATATAAAGCTTCTTCTAGAATCCATAGAAGTTGGCTTGAGCTCCTAGTGATCTTGCACCAGCTGACCAAGTGATAGCCTGCAGTAAGAACTAGTACTTGTGCATACAACACCATCGCTTTCAAGTTTGTTACAAACTATCGGGTTGATAAGAGTAAAGTAGGCAGCCCAAGATTTGCAGCATTATTGCTGCAATACTGGTGCTCACCAGTTATTACTAGTAAAAGAGATTTTATGAACCATTAAGCCAGAATCTAGTTTGGAATGTAAACTTTAACTAGGCAATGTATTCGTCTCCATTTGTGAATGTGATCTGAGATATGGGTTGATGTTGACTATTTCAAAGAAGTTAAAAGTTTGGTTCCATTATCATATCGAACGAGAAACTAAATATGGGTTAAAAAGTTTTAGCAAGGACATTAAATGTATTGAAGGAAGTGCGCAGAAATTATACATACTATTTGGTTGCCGAATCGGTTAAGGTTCATTGAAAAAGTCGTAATCTAATAGAATCATCGATTAATGAGTTTGAACTACACCAAAGATGATAGGTCATAACATGGTTGGATTGATCTTCACCTGACTTACCTTCAAACTTAGGAATATCATTGGGCAACTTAGTAGGAATGCCTGGCCAAAATGGTAAATAAAAAAGTGGATCATTAGTTAACTGAGAGAGGTCAGGAAAATCCAAAGTTGCAATTAAGGGCAACTAAAAATTAGGATCCTATGATGGATATTGATAACCCTGAAGGATGAGTCGTGTACCAAGAGGAGGATAATTAGGATATCCTGGGATAGCCCGAGTAGTTGGAATTTGCATACCTCCCTGATATCCAGGATTAGCCATACTGTATTGTGGTTGAATAGGTTGTTGAAATGTATGACCTGGGTATGGTTGATTCTGAAAGGGGAGACTCTGAACCATTCGACCTTAAATGAACTATCCTTGAAAGGGTTGGCTGTGCAAAGGTTTACCTTGGAGAAATTGAGTTTGAAAAGGTGGACCTTAAACAAACTGACTCTGGGGTAAACCTTGGAAAGGTAACCCTTGAAACGATACTTTCATATATGGGATGTTAGGTTGTACAATAGGTATTTGGGGTGTTGATGGAATTGTAGGAATGGATTGAACACCATATACTTGAGCTAAATACTAAACAAGGGGTTGCATAGTAACCTATGATGTAAGTGGGACAATTACCTGCAATACTCCTGGAATGGAAGTTTGAGGCAAACCTAAACCTAGGTTCTGAATAGTCATTGGTATGGTAGACTGCACCAAGGTTTGAGGAGTACTCGGGACATGATGCTGAAGTGGTTTTTGGGTAGGTGTCAATGGAGTAGCTTGGATGGTTGGTTGGACTTGAAAAGGCATACCTTGAAAAATAATTTGCAGTATAGGTTGTCCAAGATGTTGAACGACTTGATACAAAGGAACTTTAGAAGAAACTAGAATTGACATTAATTTAACAAAGGGTTCTAGATTGTATTCAATCTAGGGTAAGGCATTCCAATGATGGGTTGAGGCATAATAGGTTGACCAAAACCGGTTTGAGGCATTTGATCATAATTAAGGTAACTTCTGGGCAGGGGGTTTCCCCCTAACTGTAGGGTAAGGTCCACCAAAACGTTGTCCTCTGGGCAGAGGATATGATGGTATCCCCCTAGGCGAGTAATAACCACATGTTGGGTTAGTTTGTGGATTACAAACATTACCAGAAATCATATTAATAAATTGTTGAGATGTCAAACATTCATTGGTAGGGTTAATTACACCAATTGACATGTTTGAAGATGAGTTTGAGGAAGAAGCTCCTGAATAATCTCCTACAAGAGAATGATATCTAGGTGGTAAAAAGACTACCATACAATGTTGACTTCGAAGAAGTAGAAAACATGGATGTATCTGATGAGGTACTTTTAGAAGCCATCATATACTAGTCAAAACCAGGTATGGTAGAATAAGGAGTCATGTATCGCAAAATCCCTTGTCCTAAAATGTTCAAGGGTATGAAATACCAAGCGTCAGGGTGAAGAGATCTAAACAAAAGCTCTAAGATATCTATAGGTTCACTGGTTGAAACCATAGGTTCTTCCTTTTCGTCCGAAACAAGTTCTTCAATGTCTATGAGACCAAGAGGTAGACTATTAGTAATAATGAGTTTCACATGCGGTGAAAGTGGAGGATCTGGAATATGTGCTGTAGTAGATGTATGAATATTAGGCTTGGAAATATCAGACTCAGGTTCGTCAATATCTGGTTCATAATTGGGGTTTGTATCTGAAAATTCTCCAGTATCTGATTTAGTTTAACCGAGTTCAGTAATTTGTAAATTAGTTGTTGCTGAGTGTGATGTTAAATTTTAAGCTTTATTCAATTCAATTTATGTTACTTCAAGGACTAAAATAGTAGATGTTATCGGTTGATTAACTTCAATTCCTCTTACATCAAAGTCTATTATAGTAGAAGTTTTAGTTTTTGCTACAGTTCTAGATCCAGATGATTGATTTTTTGGCTTTAATCTTTTCTAACTGACTCAATGTATACTCAAGGGGATCCCCGAGTATCCTACATGATTGTCTTGGTAATTCTACCACAATGAAAATTTTTCAATTTGATCAATTACACAATATCTAAATTACACCTAAAGTCTCTAAAAAGTAAAAATAACATAGAAAGTAACACACGCTAAAAATCTAGGAGTTCAAACCATACAAACTGACTTTTCATAGAGATCAATAATTACTAGTTGGTGATGAAATCCAATATCGCAGTGATGAAGGTTAATAGTTTCATTGAAATGAGCATTTGGAACCAGTTACCCTGACAACCTGCTTAATGAAACGGTCTAGTGCAAATAACTCTGCTATAAAACCATCTCGAGAAAATATTGCCCTCCAAAAAGTCCAAGTAAGTCTAGTCAATGTTTTTTCCAGGTACAATAGGACCTTACCTTTGTCGTCACCTAGGTAGAGCCCTAGGATTATAGTCACTAATTTTACCAAACAATTTTACCTGGGGATATAGTCGCAGATCAAGCTTACATGCAAGGGCAAAGCAACAAGCTCAATCCTCTTGAAGGCTTCTCCACATGATCTAGTGGAGGTTTACTTTCAAGTGACCCCAAGTACCTTTCGGTATCGTCGTAATATGTGAAAATCACCTTATCTAGGCCAATGAAGTGGGTACAATCACTTCACCATATTTGACATGATCTCGTGCTTAAATCATGTACAAGAAGAGCTTGCCATAGGAAAACGGAAATAATTGGATTTTCTCTCCCTAACTCAAGATTATATTGTTTGTTCATAGTTTTGGAAAGTTTACTTCCTTCCCTATTCCAAAGACCTAAACTTAAGCTACTGTAGGTGACAAGAGGCCAAAAAAATGTAAATTTCGAATTGAATTTTAATTAACACCGTATTATTAACTTGTTCTTTACTCAATGTGTGATGAAGGTGAAACTTATGATGTTATGATGTGACTCGAAATATTAATTCACTCTAAAATGCAATAACAACTTTCAAATTTGATGAAATCCTATTTAGAGGAAATAAAGAGTTTCTTTGATTTTTTGAGAAACGAAATGCAAAACTCACAACTTTTCCAATTTTCTAAAGCAACCAATTTCACTCTATGTAATGAAAATTCAGTCAACAAACTAATTTCCAAATTTCTCTAATCATCAAATAAGCCAAAATACTCTTTTTCTCTAATCACTCAAAAATTTCAAGCACATAGAAATAAATCAAGAGAGTTGGAGAAAATAGATTTTCCCCCATGAATGCTTTTATTTAAGGATAATAAGAGTGCAATTGTGAAAAAATTTCCAAGATGAAAGCAACAATCTCTTTTTTCAAGCAAAAATAACTATAATTGTTTCACAAAAGCACAAGGTCTTAAGAAACCCTAATTTGCAATTCAAAATGAATTTGACTATAAATAAGCAACATTTAAGGCTTAACTAGTGTATTTGACAGAGAAGAATAAGAATATCATAAGTATAAGGAAAATCTATCTTGTTTTGATCTATCAACAAATCAACCAGGAAAAACCCTAAGTAATTTTTTCAAAAAGGCGTAATTGTAAAAAATAATTAACAAAATAGTCAACTGAGTTTAGAAGAGACACAAAATAGTCCAAACAAAGATAATGACACTTCTAGAAAAACAAATTCAGGTCTGGGTTGATTCAAAAACAATATTTAAAAAAATTCTCAAGGCCTACGCAGGTTTATAATGGAAAGAAAAGTGCATGCGCTCTGTTGCTACGAAAATTAGGCCACAGAACTGCGCTCTGTTAAAAAATAGAAATGGTGTAGGGGGAAAAACTTAAGAAAAAATAAAAAATCCAAAGAATCAACCACTTAGATCTATAAGACCATTAATTTATAAAGACTCGGGTCTAGATAAATCAGAAGAATCAGAAAGAAAAACTAAGGAAAAAGACGAGAACAGAGACGTTCCCCAGTATGGTTGCCAATTTTTTACACCAGACAATCCCTCTGGTGGACAAGAGCGATCTCCCTAGATCCTGAATAGGAACTAGAAACAAGCAAGACAATTGAACTCGCTCTTTCCCTAAGTTGAACTTGTTTGAATTATAAGATGTATAGCTAATGGATGGACCTCTTACCTCTTTCACGAAATGCTTGATGAAGATCCCTTGTTGTGACTCGATCAACTCTTCAATGCTTGATAAGACCTGCAAACATCAACCATAAAAGGATCAAAATCACATGTGATATAATAATCCAAAGAACTTAGCCTAATGATCAAGGAAATTAGGGATTGATTTTTCCTTAATGAACATTATAAACAATAAAGTGTTCATTTTTATTAATCAAAGATTAAGAGGAGCCTTACAACCTTTGCCTTGATGCAATGAGGTCCCTCTCAAATGCCTTAAATCTCTCCTTAGATGAAAAGCTTTCCAATCTCAAATGAACATCATAAGTTTTTCTTCTCTGAATTCTGACCTCCTTAATCCCTCTACCCTCTAGTCATTTTATAGGCCAAGAGGAGGAAGTTTCAAATCCAAAAGAGGACGAGACTCCTTCTTTGAGGGATTAAGTTACCATGAGAAAAGGGATGAAGATGCATCATCAGAGGGTTATAGTTTGAATATTCATCATCTCGAAGCTTTCAGTTGGGAAATATTCAACCAACTATGTTTGTAGAATGTACTTTTTATTTTTACTTTCTAGAATTCACCTACGCGGATTTATAGTGGCAGACAGAGCGCAACTCTGTGTTGTTCTTAGAGTTAACTTTAGTGCATGACTCTAGATAAATTGATGCAAGTGGAACTTAACAAGGTGTGACAACTTTTTTTCTCACATTTCTCATCTACATCAAAATATTTTGGGTTGTTTGACTTTTGAGGGAGTTGGTTCAAACAAGTTCATGGATGTTAAAAAGACCCATAAACTAATCAAGTGTCATGGCGACAAATTGACATGTAACAATGGTACAAGAGTTTATTTACTAAGCACATAACTTCACTTCTTAAGTTAGATTTTTGAGCGCATATTTCACTACATACCCTTTTTCATTGTTATTTTAATGTGGAGTAAGATGGAGCATTTAAGGGAATAACAAAAAACTTATATATATAGTGATTAATGCCCATGTTGTTATTTTTAGTGGAAACACTTATGGGGATGCTCCTCCATAGAAAGTTATGCCACTAATACTATTTGAATAAGGATTTGTACTAATTGCTTGAAAAAGGTACTTAAAGGATAATTAATATGAAATGAGCCATTACCATTCAAATATTGGAAGTTTAATGATAACACAACCCTGTCCCTCCAACTAATTCCCAATATGGTGAATGTATGGTGAGATGAAAAGGGAAAGCTTTGCAATCAATCATGGTCATTTGTAAAATAATAGGGGATCAAAAAGCATTTAAAATATATAAAGGTAGTATTATTACTATATGAGTAAAGGAATGACAACTGCGTCTTGAGGTTGCAACAGTTGTGAATTGAAGTTCCAACAACTGTTAATTGAAGTCACAACAACTGTGACTTAAGATAAAACAAATTATGTGAAAGAAAATATGTACACAAAGGAAATGAAATCAAAAGAAAGTAAATAAAATCATTCAAAGAAAAAAAGTCAAAGTAAATATTTTTTTGAAATTAATTATAAATTTGACTAAAAAAAGAAATTTACCTGATCGTAGGTGTGGGAGAATGGGGACCACCTACGATATCTAAATCTGCATTATTTCTATTTTTGTGAAGAAAATGCTCCTTTGTGAATAGTTGATGGTATAGGCACAGTCAATGACCATTTGTAAGGAAACAAATGCTAGAATAATCTATAGTAGTAAGGTACACTGTTCCATTATCATATACTTTGAAATTTACCATCTGGTTTGAAATTTACCTAGGAATTCTTGGAATCTAGAGTCATACAATATTGCCAAGTCATCTTTTTGCAATATTTTCCTTTTAATGAGATGATAATGCCATTTAGCCCTATGATGCTGAACTATAGATGTTTGTTAGAGGAAAGCAAGGCGCATTTCATATAATTCGTTAAGTTTCTCCAAACATTGTTTATGTGCCTCTGTGAGATCCAATTTGACTTCTAGGGTAGTCTTAAGAGTCTTAATCTCAAATTCACTGGAAAAATATGATTTTTACCATACACAAGCTGGTAAGGTGAAAATCCTGTGGTATTACGCCAAGTATTATGATAATCCCATAGGGCTTCAAGAAGCTTGAAGGCCCGATCTTAATGATCAATAGCCGCTACATTTGTTAGAATGTTCCCCAGGCCTTTGTTTGTACTTTCATCTTGACCATTTTCTTGATGATGGTATGGGGAGGTAACTCTATGCTTAATGCCATATTTCTGCAATGTTGTTGAGACTTTGTGAGGTGTGATTTGTGATCCTCCATCAGTGACAAGCTCTCTGGGTAGGTCATATCAAACAAATATTCGAATAAGAAATTTGTAGCTATACCTTATGTAGCCATTGAAATAGCTATCGCTTCCACCCACTTCATAACATAATCTATACAAACCAAAATATAATATTTCTTATTTGAGGTAGGGTTAATGGGGCCCACAAAATCCATAGCCCATTTTTCAAATGGTTCCAACACTACCTGCATTTGAAGAGGCATTTCATCAAATCAAATAGGATGCCCCATCCTTTGGGAGATATCATAACCTTGAACATACTTCTTAGCATCCTTAAATATTGTTGGCTAGAAGTAACCCATTTGCAATACTTTATGTCCAATTCTTTGGTCAACAAAAATTACCTCCATAGGGTTCATCATGGTATGCCTTTAAAATATTATAAATTTGATCTTCTCGTATACATCTATGAATCTGAATATCTTCTCCTATATGAAAAACATAACCATCTATCTAGGAAAACTAAAAACGATGATGAATGATTTGTTTCTTCTCTCGAGGAGACAAATTTGAAGGTAAATTTTCTGCTACTAAATAGTTAGCAACATCAACATACCATGGTGTTTTAATGAATACTACAAATAAATTCTTATATGGAAACTAGTATTCTACAGGAGATGAATCATTTGCAGGAAAGATTCTAGATAGGAAATTTGCAACAAAATTTTCCTTTCCTAGCCTATTCTTTATGGTGATGTCAAATTCTTGCAACAAAAGCAACCAATGAGTCACTCTACCATTAGTAAGTGGTTTATTAGCCAAATACTTAATAGCATAATGATTCATATATAAGAAAATATGATAGGCAGTAATATAGTGATGCAATTTGTTAAAAACATAAACAATAGCCAACAACTCTTTTTCCATGGCTATGTAATTTAGTTTTGTTGGCGTTAGGTTTTTCATAATGTAGTAAATATCATAAGGTTTATTGTCTTCTTCCTACCCAGGTACTACTCATATGGCTATATCTGATGTGTTAGAGGATACGTGGAACAAAAGTTCCCAATTAAAACCTCATAACATCGATGTTGTTGAAAGCACCTTCTTTAATTCTACAAAGGCATTACCACATTTGTTAGTCCAAACAAATTCCACATTCCCGTTAATACATACATTGGTGCTACAATTTTTGAAAAATGTGTTATAAACCTTTGATAATAACCAACATAACCAAGGAAACTACATACCTATTTTGGTTTCTCAGGAACAAGAATCTTGCAAATTACCTCAATTTTTGTCGAGTCCACCTGAATGCCCACAACAGAGATAAAATGTCCCAAAACCATGCCTTATGTCATTATCATATGGCACTTTTCATAGTTGAGGCATACTTTGGTTTATATACATATGATGAGGACTTTCTCTAAGTTATTCAGATCTTCTTCACATTCATTACCATAAGGTGTGAAATAGTCCATAATGCATATTTTTGTTGCAGCAATATGTTAGAGTCTACAAAGTAAATGTAGTAGGTAAAATAGGTGTCAATCCATCTTATGTAAAAGGAGGAAAATATAGACCATCAGATTTAGCATGAAGCATTGTATCTAGGATTTTAGCCTCTTTTTTTCGAATGAATATAAGATAACCAACCATCATTAAATAAATCAAAGAATATACCTAGAACTTCTCTTTTAAAGGTTGCGGGTGTCTTTCAAAGACTGAATAGGAGAACTCGACATGGAAATGTTCCCCACGGGCAAGTAAACGTGGTTTTATCTTAGTCTTTTGGAGCAATTTGGATATGGTTATATCCAAATCTATATAGAAAGGAAAAAATATTTCTTTCTAGAGAGAGTATCAAGGATGTTATTAATAAATGGGAGAGGAAAGTTGTCTTTTTGCATATCCCTATTTAATTCCCTATAATGTATGAAAATGCACCACTTCCCATTCTTCTTAGGCAAAACAATGAGTGGTAGAACCGTTGCCTATTTGATATATGATATATGAAATTAACATCAATCAATTTATGAAGTTCTTGCTTAACTATATCCTTAAGGTGTGGGTTCAACCTTCTTTAAGGTTGATGAATAGGGTGATAATTTTTGTCCATATAAATATGGTGAGTACATAATTTAGGATTGACGCCCTTCATATATGTGTAATCCTAGGAAAAAGATTGTTTATGCTTCTGGAGGATTTGTATTAGTCATTCTCATTGAGAACTCTAAGATTAAAATTAATGTTTAATGTTTCACCAAGTTGGATTTCCATTGGAATGATATTATGAACAAATGTTATAGGAATATGATCGCTAGTGGACTCCTCCATAGGGTTTCCTTGAGCCTCATTATCCATTACAACTTCAAGCATTCGACAAGTTGAATGTTCTAATGTAGAGGATTGAATAATGAAGCTACTAATGGTTTCATCCTTAATTTTCGGTTTGAAAGTAAGGGGCTTTCAATAATTAGGACAAGATACAAATTCTCTTTTTCACAATTAGGAGAGAACCACATTGAGTTACTAGTTTCTATGCTTGGTTTAACAGGTGGATAAATAGTAAGACTCTTAATGGTTGTTCCTCGAGAAATCATCATATTCCTAGTCTGACATCTCATATAAGCATCGATGATGGAAAGCCACAGTATACCCAAGATAAGGGGATGTCCTTCTAGTTTTTCATTGAGATTAAGAACTAAGAAATAGGCAGGGTACTCCCACAATTCCATCGAAATAGTTACATATTCAAGAATTCCTTTTGGTTTAACTTCATATCTATCAACTGATTCCATCATAGTAGGGGTTAGTCTCAACTAATGTGGTAAAAGGAAAGAACAAGCCTTCGATGTCATAATGTTAATAACAGCTCCCAGATATATCAAAGTATTTGGGAAACTAATGCCATGTACATTTCCGGTGACTACATGATTCCCAAGGTCTTCATATTTTATAGGAATTCGTTTTCCTAGAATTAAATCAGACAATTTTCCAATTACATGGATGGTGGGAGGGTCTTTAGGTTTCCTCCTAGGATTTTTGAAACACATTTCCTTAATACTTTTTGCATAAATGGGCATGTCTTTGATAGCTTGCAAAAGTTTCTTAATTCCCCTACTAAAACAAATTTAGGGTATATTAGTTGTTTCTTTATAGTCAATATTTCTAGAAATGGGGGAGAAACATTTGTAACCTGATTTGATTTCCCATTCCTAGTAGGTTCAATTAGTGAATTTGATGTTGGTGACAAGAATACTTCGACCCACCATAGGTTGTAGGCAAAATTTTTTTGTCAAGTTTCATTTCAGTTTGCTCTTTATTACACCTTTCATTTCCTAATTGCTCATAAATGATTGGAGGATTTTGTGCAAAAAAAGTTCCACCCCTATCTCAACTCTATTTAATCACATTCTAAGGGGGAAGACATTAATTATAAGTATCTAATATTTCTATGAGTTGAACGCGTTTATCATTTAGATTGGGATTTGGTTTTATAGGAAATTGCGAGTGTAATGAGGGTGAAGCATTGAGGGGTAATTGAGGTTGTGGTTGTGATTTCAGTAACAACCCTAGTGATTGATTAGTTGGACCAAGAGGGCATTTCCAATTTTGAGGTCATTGAGACCCGTGAGTGGCATGGTTTTTCCATTGGGAAGGAGATTGCTTATTATGCAAACTTTTCCAAGGTGGTACAAAATATTGTTGGTTTTTCCATGAGGATCTAGAGTACCGTTGATTCAACTAAGAGGGTGTATAGTAATGTTGACTCTGCCAAGATGGTCTGTGATATTGTTGACTCCGCCATGATGGTCTAGGGTACTATTGTTGATTATATTGACTAATAAAGAACATAGAAGGATCTTGGGCCATATTTGGAGGATGAGATTGCTATTGTCATCATTGAGCTACAAGATACACCAACTAAACTTCCTCCCCAACCTTTTTGTAGATAGATTTAAATCTTGCTATCTATGGACAATGATCAATTGAATGTTATTTTGCACATGTTGCACAAATTTCAATCACATCTAAGGGGCATTCCTTGTGGCCATGTTTTCGATGAAAACAAGGACAAAAGGTTACTAATTCTTATTCCATCTCTATCTATTTTTGTTTCACTTGCAAGACATTCAACTGTGTAGTTAGGGTACTTAGAATATCAATTTTAAAATATTCTAACAAATTACCAATTTCTGCATGAGTAACTCCCATGGCAGTGGTTCTACTAGCTCTACTCAGGGGGTCTTGTACTCCATGCTTACACTTTTCACTTCCTCAGGAACACCTAATACACAAATTAATAATATCATCATACTCTTCCTTAGAAATATTTCCATGTCCCATTAAACCAACTTTTTCTAACCATTCGTCTTTCATTTTGTTGGACACCTAATCCTCTAAGGGTTGGTGTGGAAGTTGAATAGCCAAAAGGAGTCCAAGAGACCACTCGGAATATGAATCCAAGGGTCACACCATATACTAGAAATGTATATCATTCGTTAATAATAAATGTACTCTCCTTCTTATCTTTAATATTCTGTTGCTGCCATGTGTGTGTTTAACATGGTATCAGAGTTGCAGGTGTATTCTTGCTCTGCCTATTTAATGTGAGCCACTTGTTTCTGTGGCCTTTGTAAACTAATGCTATCCTCCTGATTATACCTTTATGAGAATTTGTTAGAATAGAGGTTGTTAGCTCTATCAGCTCTGCCATTCCTCTGTTGTGAGCAGTCCTGGCCCTCTACGACTTATATTCTCTATTCTGAAATCCTATCAACCATATTTTAGCTACATTCTTTGCGCACACTTAGAAAATTCTTGGCAGCTCTGATCTGACGCTTCCACTGGTATGACATACCTGACGCTAACACTTTCACTGGTCTGGCATACCTGACGCTAACACTTCCACTGGTCTGACATACCTGCTCATGTCACTGCTGGATACTTGCTGTTGTTGCTACTCCATACTAGCATACAAAAATGCTCAGCCTTTGTGTTACATCCCGTTTTTGCTCACTATCTGTAACGCTCCATTAATTTACTGTCTATACAAAATATGTTGCCTCTCCTCTGTGTACCTTTTTGTTGGCAACATTCACCTGCATTATCTAAGGATCTGAACCATCATCTACCATTAACTGCAAAAACACCCATTACACGCTGGTCAAAGTTTGAATGTTTGGAACACCCCTGTGCGGAGTCTCCATGCATAATTCCTAGTGATTCACACACAACATTGAATTCATTAGTTTGATGAAGAGATCATTGAGAGGTGTATGTCATATGGGCTGATTAAGTCACGGTCATCACTTCCATCACAAAAATGACCGAGCTCTATCACAATGGAGCATTCGCTGAGATTGGTAGATGCCCACGTTAAGGAAGCATTTCGATGAGCCAAATCTAGCGGTGCTTACATATTGTGCATGTTGTATATATCCATCTGGTTATTATGTGACCATCAATGCTATATTTCACACCGTGAGTGCTAACCCAAGATTTTAAGACAAACCTGAGATTCGACCTTGCTCACACTTCAACAAAAGAAGTGTTAGAGAATAAGTCTCTTGCAAGAGGCGAACAAGCGTGAAAGTTGTGAATGGAACTCGAGCTCTGACTATTGTAAGAATTACATAGGTATCGTGCATTATTTGTTCCATTGTTTGTTTGAATGCAGAGAGCACAATTAGCAGGCGATATTGTGGGATGGTGTCATGATTCCAGTTTGAAGTAATCAGAAACACAACACTGGCCATTGTAATTGATGCAACAAGGAAGTTGGTGGACCTTATCTGTTAAATCGATAGTGTACCCATCAACAATGTGAATGGTTCCAAGCATTCCCTTCGAAGGCCCATTTCCATTCTTCCAGACAAGGCCACCATCACTCCTATAGAAATTTTCGAGACAGCAAGCTCCCCTACTCGATAATGACGGTTGAATAACAGATATGTAGCTTGCATATGTCTTACTCCGATTCATTCTCGTATGGTGTCTCTATTTTTTTGGCACTAAAATTTGATTTGTTCGCAACGACATAGAAAGATATGATATGATAAATGGTGATTGTTTAAATAGAATTGCATATGTGAATTGTAGAATCTAGACATGTATGATACCTATAAAGAGGAAGAAGCAATGTCGCGAGAGCGTAAGTGGTTTTTCTCCTCAAAATTAGGGGCTTGGGTAAACCATAGTTTCGTCAGGGTTGAAATTTCTATTGGTAGACTGTGGTATTTCTTATCACCTTGTAATCGTCCCCGTCAAGGCAAATTTCATTCCTATTTATATAAATCTGGCCAATTTGGGCAAGCTATGGGCACCTTAGACTTATTATCTTGACAAAGGTCTATGATTGTCCTTGATTATAAGAAATTGAGTAGAAATCTACTTCTTCACATGTTTAATTGACTAAAAAAGGAAAATCCTATCTCAATTTGTGATCCCTTTATGTAGAGTTTCCGATTGAAACACAATCATCATGCCAATTCTCATCCAATTCAGCTGTTATGAATCGATTCTATTCATATTGCTTCCCATAGAAGATTCCTTATCTGCCTTAGGAGGAGTCAAGTGTCCATTCGGCATTCAGCCATTTTCCTATGGATTGATTGTGCAGTCTATATATGACAAGGGACCGGTATTTGATCCTGAAGTTCTTGATCTCACAAAGGATGATTTAATAGAGAAATTTTCTACTGGTATTTCTACTGTGACAGCTCTTTCTCTGGCAATTAGTTATCCCACAATTGTAGTTGTTCCACATGCTATCATCAACGATTATAAGAATGTATTAGCAGTCACTATTGAACTTGACTATTCTTTTCCACTGGCCGAGAAAGTGAAGGAGTATTTGAAGGATCCAAGCAAGTTTGCAATTGTCGCTACCCCAGTTGTGGCATTTTATTTAAAACTCATTATGGTTTTTGTGTTCAGTGTTGAAGTTCCTGTAGAGTATTAAAATATATAGAAGCTATCCCCTTATTCCAAACATTGTATGATTTCACCATTTATCCAAAACTTGGTGAAAATAGAAATTGAAGCAACTTCTAATATCTTTGAAAATAAGTTAAATAAGTGTATTTTTAATTGAAGTTGACACTCCACATTTACAGAGCTTGATTTGTTGACAAAATGGGAAGACTTTATGGAGTATTAGAGTTACTGAATACACTAATACATTCTAATGTCGAAAACATAGTCAAAATCAACAAAGACTGTCTCTTTGAAATGCAGACCTGTCTACAATATGCACAAGAACAGATTGATTTTTTGCAGCTTGAATCTCAACTGTAGTAGGAAGAATTACAGAAGTGGAGTCATCATTCTAAACCTGTTTCTATTTAGAACAATGAAACAAACTCCCATAAGCAAGAATTCAATAATGTTACAGTTCATTCAGATTTAGTACCCAATGAAGCAGTAGTTGTACATGCAAATGCAGAAATTCAGTATGCACTTCCCAAGTCGGTCATCAGACCTTGGGAGGATCTTGTCCACAACAAGCACACAATTGGTCTTGAATATGACAAGGACATGTCCTTTCATATTCCAAACTACTCCAAACCAATCCAATTTCAAAGTGTTGGATTTCTTCAAGATGGTTCATCTTCATCTGCTCTTCATTCACCTTCAGTTGTTCCAGATTCTAGTCCTCTTCCACAACAATAGATTGTGAAATGCCAACACTATGACCGAGTTGGCCATTTGAAAGATCACTGTTTTGATCTTTATCCATGTAAGCACTGTCATAAAACTAGTCATTCTTCAAACAGATGCTTCAGAAACAAACCTCCTGCAAGAACAAAGATTCATCTTGGATGGATCGCTTCTTGGCAATGGGCATCAACAGCCAAGAAGATATTCCAGTCATATGTCATAACTTGTTCTAGAGTATTGAAAAATCTTGCAGTTGAGTTTTCCCCATCATCTCACCTTGTATCTAACAGGGGAGGAAATGATGGTCATCTACAAGCTTCAAAGTCACATCAAGCGAGCTTGAGCCACAACTTGCCATACCAGATTCAAAGTTGTAGCCAGAGAAAAAGATGCCCCTGAGCATGCCTTCAGTTTGTGACACCTCTTTAAAGAATTGGGGACACTTCCTCTAGCAGAAGACTTTAGCTTCTTGCCAATTTTGGAAGAGTTCCGGGAATTGCATTAAGTATTCTAGAGTTTTTGGTCATCCTTAAAGCATCACAGGTTGAGACTTCCCTTTTCAAGTTGAAGTTCTCCCTTTTATGCGGGGTGAGACCTCCCTTTCATGGTTGAAGGTTCACCTCTTCAAAACATCAGAAGCGCTTCCTCTAGCAGAAGACTTGAGCTTCATGCTAGACTTGGAAAAGTTCTGGGAACTGCACTAAGCATTCCAGTGTTGGTGGTCATCCTTAAATGACCACCCTTTATACCAACATTTCAAAGAGCACATATAGCCTAGTGCTTCCATGCATTTTTACACGTTTTGCATTACAACTCTCTTCTTGGACTCATACATAACCCTTCAGATTAGGGGGGGAATGTTGGACACCTAATCCTATAAGGGTTGGTGTGGAAGTTGAACAACCAAAAGGAGTCCAAGAGACCACTTGGAATATGGATCTAAGGGTCACACCATGTACTTTAAATGTATATCATTTGTTAATAATAAATATACTTTCCTGCTTATCTTTAATATTTTGTTGCTGCCATGTGTGTGTTTAACACATTCCTTTAATAAGGGCCGTGTTCAATACCTTTTTAAGAAGACTAGAATAAGGTGACCTTTTTAGGTTATATTGAAACCTTTCTATGTTCTCTTCTAAACTCTCATCCCCTTTATAAGTCATGTTAAATATTTCTTCTCTCAAATCTCTTGATTGACAATAGTCCTTGTATTTTTTGAGAAAATCCTCTTTCATTTCATCCCAAGAATTAATGGTACCACCTACTAATCCCATAAAATATCGTAATGTTGCTCCCTTCAAGGTAGAGGGGAATAAATTCAATTTTTTTGGATCAGTGGTGTAATAACATTATCTGCACAAGGCATTGAATTCAAATAGGAATGAATCTAGATATTTTGAAGCCAACCATGGAAATTCAAAATACCCTACAATGGTATAAATTTCATAGGTGCATTTTCCTGTGGGTCAACAATAGGAAATTCTATTGTTAAATTTTCTCTGGCTAATTGGTTCACCTGTCTCGCTATTTGCTTGAAAATTTTCCAATACCCTTATGTGATCCCAAATTTAGGATGTACTAATTGATAATGACCAGTGTAGTGTTGAGATCCTTTTTCGTGTTGTGGGGAAATATGTCTAGGCCTCACAACGCTAAATAAGTTAGGGATCACAATCCCTTCCTGTGATATTGGTGTTGTAGGAGGATCTTATTTATATGTTTGGAAATTTGCATTACTTGTTTCACCTCCTCCTTCCCTCAAGTTATAAGAGTTTCCCTCACTCTTATTATGAATTCCAGAATGTTCTGTTGAGGAAGATTGGAAAATATCCTCTTCTTTTACTACCAATCCCGAAATTCTATCATGAATCTCAACTTTTGCTGCAGCAGAGGATTTTTCCACAAGAGTAATAACAAAAGTAGATCCTTTTACGGACACTAGGTAGGGTCCCTTTAAAGCTTTAGATTTCATTTTCCATATGATGTCATCTATAAAGGTTGGTCTTGCAAGGCTAACTTGGGCTTGGTTTTTGTTACTCACAGGAGTTATTTTTGGATTCATTTCATTTTTATGTTTACCTCTATTTCTTCTTTTACTCATGCATATTATATGACCTGAAAGTTCAAAATGAGGGAAGAATCCACCACAATCTTATCTGAGGTGCAAGCATAGGTTCTTACCTTCCATGTTTAATATCCAACTGTCTTGGAGTCAGGTATGCATTTACAACCAATTATTAGTATGGTAGTACTCTTTTGACAACCTCCTTGACAACAACGCCAAAATGTTGGGGATTTTAATTGCTCAAAGAAAACAACTAATTACCTAAATATTAATCTTATCAACCTAGGAGGCACCTTTTTATTTCAATCCAATTTACCAAATACTAATATTGGTACTAGATGAAATGATTTAAAATCCTAATCTTTTTATTAAAGGAAAATCTATTCTATGCTCACCCTTACAATATTTCAGACCTATCAACACATACAATACAAAAGGAAAAAGGAAGATAACAATTACAAGACTAAAGATAAAATCTAATTCTAACTAAATCGTAACCTTGATTGAAAAAATGAAATTCAAATGCATAGCTAATCATTCATATTGCTTCAAATAAAATCTCAATCAAGGAACAACATATAAAAACCTTGATCCTAATCTAATATGATTTTGATTATTCATCTATTGCGAGATAACTAATCAATTCAACTAAATAACAACAATATTTCAAGGAACAACAATAAAGAATTAAGGAAACAACAATTTCATATCTAAGGAAACAACTATCAGAAATAACGCAATAGGCTATATTACTATCAAATGTACAAAACATGAATGAAACCCACAATAACTATTTACCATATAGATTAATAAACAAAAATTGATTAAAAAGGAACAAAAAAAGATTAAGTTGGTTTATTTTACACAAGAGAGACAATACTTCATCCAGGGGAGTGGGCTCGAACTTCCCATGAGTCAGTCTGTCCTTAAAAGAAACTTAGATTGAAATACAAGTAAGAAAGAATTGAAATTAACTAAAAGGTTTTTGCATTGAAGTTCTTTAGAATATAAATACAATTGAAGCTAAGTTCATAGCTCTGTCTCAAGTTTAATAATTTTTCATCATCCCTTTAGAGGAGATTTCATTTATTTATATATTACAAAAAGAGATTACAATAGAATATTACGAAATGAGGAACATCCTAAGAATCAAAGATTCTCACGACATTCTTTTTAAATTAAGATAAATATTTTATCTTCTGTGGAGAGACCAAAAACTCTGCTTTTGCAACCAACTCCTTATTATAGGAACAACTCCCACCTGGATCACCCATGAATCATCCCAAATATAATTGCCTTGTGTTCATCTTTGAAGTCCCTGTTTATAGCCAAATCTTGTTCCACAAATCGTTAACACAAATTTAGGTAAAATGACTTTGTTATTCTCATAAAAAACATAATTTCATAAATAAATAACTTTTACCAAGGTTTGAGTCATAATGAGAAAAATCATATAAAAATAGATAAAAAAGGACAACAAATTAATGTAAAACCTAAAGAGTTAAATAGAAGAAATGAAGCAATTACAATGCCAAACGCAAGCCTTTCACAGGCAAGGTATTGTTTGATGTTTCTCCCCCTGAATTTTGTGATGTTATATTAGGCCAACCATATTTGTGGAATCGACATGTTGTGTATGAGTCTACACCTCGTAGTGTTATTATTACTTTGGGTAGAAAAATATATAGAATAATAAAGGTAGTCTTCTCTATTTCCATTTCTTTGATCTCCGCTAAGAAATGAAGTAAGATCATCTCTCAAAATGGGAAATTTGTCTTCCTCTTGATTCATTATCAAAGTGATGGGAATATCATGGCCACATCCATGGCCTTCATGCAAGGTTCCCCCAAGTAGCAATGAAAAATGAACAAGATCATAGAAGAGTGTGGAGATATCTTCTCCTCCCCCATGGGGGCGCCTCTTCACCGTCAAGTGAAGCATTCAATCAACTTGACCCCAAGTGAACCTCTACCCAATGGGCCAATCTATCATTTCTCTCTTATGGAGAATGAGGAAATAAAGTGATAGATTAAGGAAATAATCCAAAAAGGGCACAACTTGTTAGTTCCAGTCTTCGCAGCCTATCACTAGGGATCAACATGAGCTATTACTAGGTTTGGTTTGGTTAGATGTTTTTTCATATGATATTCAGCACAAAACATGTCACACGTATTTCCATTAGAAGCAGCTCAGAAAGAGATTTCCAATGGTATATCACACTCCAAAAACTGGCTCTCGGATCAAAAGATATGACCGAATGAATGGTTGACTCAAAGGCCAACCTCCTGTGCAGCAGTTTAGGTATTGAATGATCCAGAAGAAGCTAGGAGATGTCAATGACTAGACTTTGATAGAGAATAACATAGCATTTGAGGTCTATTTTCGTGCTTCTAATCCTCATCTCAACATATGGCGAGCTCATTTCTCTGCTTTGATTGAAAGAGATATACTGTGCAGAGGGCATTGTGCATTGTTAACAATGAAATTGCTGGTGAAAGGTATACAGTTGCTGGTCTCATGGTTCTAGAGAGGAATTACTTGAATATTTATAGATGTTCATTTAGTGTTTATTGGGAGCTAAAGAAGATTTCTTCCATTGTTAATGTGGTTTCAGTATTGACAATGGCACGAAAGGAGAGATATATTAATACCTCTAATGATCAATGGGAGCAGCTGCATTGGGAATTTTTCAATGGTTGTGCCTTCATTTGGAAGCATCCAGTTCACTTAGCTGCTTTCCTCATTTGGGCTTCGAGGTTAATCAAAATTCTATCATTTTTCTATCCTCTTTTGATCTCCACTATCCTCTTGTTGCTCATCATATTCACCATTGGCCCGCGGTTGGAAAGAATGAAAGCTGGCAGTTGCCACATAAAGGACTGAAAGAGTTGGCAAAGAAGCTTGTTGAGAAAGAAGCATTCACAATCAAGCTACAAGATTGGCTATCAGTAAAAAAAAATGAGTCTCTTGATGGCAGACTTCTTTTTAACTCTCCTTTTCAAGTTAAAGAACTTCGTAAGTTTGATTACGCTTTAGAAGGGGTTGTTATCCAACAACTACTTCGAATGCCTTGTGCATCCTATATATCACCTTCAGATGGCTATGAAGCAGATGCATATCTTGCAATTGAATACTTTCTTCATAACAGTGCAGAGAGTTTATGGAGGACTTTTTGGCATTAGGATGGACCAATGCCATTTTTTATAAGTTGCCCACATGGTGTTAAATCCAAGTTCCATACTATAAAAAAGGAAATTGCAAGGGGAAAAGTAGGAGAGTTATGTGGAGCAAATTTGGTGAAAAAGAATGGTAGAAATAGCATGTGAATTGGATTCAACATGCAGAAGTCAAAGTCTCACATGTGGATCACATTTGGAACAAGCTGGGAAATGTTAACTGGGGGAATTTGGGAACATTGCAACTTCTTCTAGCCACATTTTACTCTGTAGTCCAATATAAAGGCCCTCCTAAATTTTATATTGCTGAGCTAGCTGCTAATCACAATATTTGACTTCAAAAAAGGAGGATTAAATGCCGCCTCACTGAAGTATATGAAAATGGCAGTGACTCATTTCATTACCATCAAGGTAGCAGAACTCATGGGGAGATTGTTGAAATTGAGGATGAATTAGAGCCTGTTATTAGTGAAGAAATGGAGTGACTGAAGGTTGAGGTAATTTAGTATGTTCTATCCTGTATATTTTTAATTAACAAAACCAAGGCTAAGAAAACATTCTAGTGGTATTCTTCTGTACATTACAAAGGTGAATAACTGGAGTAGCTTGTTGGAAAATCTCTCAGTTCTACAAGATCTGCATCGAAAGTTTTGGATTGTCTGTGCACGATAGAGTTGAAGGGTGACTCCCTTGTGGCATGGCATTTGGTTCTAAGTGCACTGTGGTGCTGGTAGATTCTTTAAGCTTATCTTCTTTATCCCCCATTCTTCCAAGTATGCCTGTAGTCCCATTTTCATCATCAACATTGTCGCATTCTCCAAATTCCACTAAGAAAAATATTTCCAAACAATATTGAGAATGAAAACTGGGTTGATGTTATGAAAGCTTCAGATTGTGCATTGGCTAGTCAATTCAACCATGTTGAACTTGATCTAGACATGGCAGATGCAGCTTATAGATCATGGATGGTGGATCATCCTTCAACTTTGAGTATGTTTGAGCAGATGATGGGTGCAAAGTATTGTTTTTATGGTTCTGATATAACATGCTCATTCTCTATTAATGGAAAATTCATGGATGGCCAATGAGTTGTGTATAATGCGTTTCTTGACACTCACAATCCCATTATTTCCAAAATGAAGCCTGGTGTAAGTTGGGTGGAGATGGACAAGTTAGCAGAGAGTGTTATTATAAAGTCTTTGAAGGATGCCAACATTCTGTTGGGAACTGTAGAAGAGATGTAGGAAAGAAATGTTTACTGTAATGGTTTTAAAGCAGGAAATAGGAAACAAGCAATGCCTGGAGTGTGGTGCTGCGCTCCTGGTTGTGGCGTTGCACTCCTAGAAGTGTGGCACTGCACGTAGGGCCATACTAAAAAAAGCAATGTTCTGTAGGTACCTACAACGCGTCCATCGATGTCTTGCGTGGTAACAATGCTGATTGGTGGTGTTGAGTTACTATGGAGGATGTATTGCACCAAGGATATTATTTATGGGGGTTTGCTGGGGTCATCTGGTTTGGAAATATTCGCATTGGTGGCCTTTATGGAATTTTCAAATCACGCAATTATTATTCAGGGCATTATGAAAGGGCACCTTACCATGAGAGCAATATTAGGTCTATATATCATGTGCATGAATATTATGTTCAGATGCTTATGCAAATTGAGGAGTCTCTAGATATATTTATTTCACACGATTGGCCTCGTGGTATAACCGACTTTGGAAATTTAGAGCAGTTACTTCGTCTCAAGCCATTTTTGAAAATAAGATAAAAAACAAGACTTTAGGGAGTCAGCGTGCTGAAGAACTTTTGAAAAAGCTGAAGCCTTCATATTGGTTCTCTGCACATTTGCACACTAAATTTGCAGCAGTTGTTCAACATGGGGAGAATGGGCCTATCACAAAATTTCTTGCATTGGATAAGTGTCTTCCTAGCCACAATTTTCTCCAGGTTATTGAAATAGAATTTGATGCAGGGCCACATGAGATTTATTATGATGAAGATTGGCTTGCATTAACACAAGCATATAATCCTTATTATCCTTTAAGCCGAAAATCTGAACAGTTGATAGCAAAACGACCAGACCTGGGATTCCATTGCCAATGTATGGGAAAGCATATGAAAGAAATCAACATGAAACCTTTGATTTTACAATGATAGTCCCACCTTATGATCCCACCCAAGGAAAGGCAGCCAATCCGGCATCTCTTGGTCATGTTCGTAACCCACAAACAGAGGGATTTTTACAGCTACTAGAGTTGCATTACCTTCTGGATTATGCACCTGAGCATGCTACACAAAATAGAAGCCTGGTGTCTTTAATGATACAAGTCAAGGATGAAAATGAATTTGTATAGGATGATGCAGGTTTTTGAGCTTATCGTATGATTAAAGAAGGTGGCATAATATTAACCAGCTAGGAGTTTACCATTCGATGGAAATCATATTCAAAATCCAACATTTTTAGAATTCCAAAAGCATCTAGTGAAAAAGTGGAAACAATTTTTCAAATGGTTACAAAATTAGCAGGAAAATCTTTAGTTCCATTTTTTGGGGGACCAAGAAGAATAGACTAATCAACTAACTCCTAAATTCGTGCAGGCAGGTGCAAGGTGGTAGTCAAAGGGCAGATTTTGTGGAAATTCCACCTTTGAAGGAAGCAAATCTTGACCAAAATTAATTGATTTTGGTTTTCAAAACAACCCTATTTGCCATAGTTCACGAGACTTTATAACACTGTTTAGTTCATAACATAGAGTTTTATGATAGGACTTTATTTTAATTTTTTATTTCCTATGTTGAGGAAATAAAAATTGATTTGTAATTTAGTATATATAGGATCATTTTTAAAAGATAGAGGTTCAATTTTGGCAGCAGAGAGGCTGTTTGGCTTTTCTTAATATCATTTTAATAAATCATTTTTCTTCCCTTTGGACCTGGGATCCATCACGGTGTTATTGTTCAGTATGTTTTTTCTTGTAATTCATTTACATATTTTGTTTTTCTTCCTTGTTACAACATTATCTAAGTGATATGTTAGGAATTGATCCCTTATGATGCTCCTTTCATGATGATTTTGTTGTTAGTTGTAATGGTTGTCTATGCGGAATTCATCCTTTGCTAGATGCTCTGTTGAGCAACCTCGTGTTTCTCTTTCATCTGTTTTCTCTCCTCTATTCTTCTCACATTCACAATCTTTATCTGGCTGAACATGGCACTTAATTTGCGCCAAGTTTGCTGGCAGAAACTGGCATCAACTCCATAGTCCAAATCACCCTTTCTCTTGTTGTTTCGACCCAAAACTTTAAAACAAAATCCCCGCACTCCATAGCTAGCCTAAAATTTCATTTATTGCAGCCACATCTTGTTGGAAAAGAGAGAGCCCTCTCTGGTCTGGCAGGGCTAGATGCCAGACCTAAAGATTGGTCTGTGTTTACCTCAAAGTTGCCTTTTTCTCAACCTTGAGGTTAATTTTGAGTACTAACACAACTGACCAAGTTTCTTACCTTGTGGAAGCCCAATTGTACTTATGCAAAAGAAAGATGGGACTTGGCAACTCTGCATTGATTTCTGGGTCCTGAACAAAATCATAGTTAGGAACTGGGACCTAATTCCCTATAATGACAACCTTCTTGACCAACTCAAGGGGGGCAAGTATTTCAGTAAGATTGATTTGAATTTCGGCTACCACGAAGTCCTAATAGAACCAACTTACGTGTGGAAGATTGTTTACAAGTTGAAGGAGGGTATTTTTTAATGGTTGGTCATGCCTTTTGGCTTGGCAATTTCCCCAACAAATTTCATGTGATGATGGATGATATATTGTGTCCTCTCACTAACTCATTCATGGTTGTATATCTTTATGATATCCTCATCTTTAAAAATATTTGGGAAGAACACTTGCAACATATTCAATAGGTCCTCCAAACTCTGTGACAACACAAGCTATGTGCTAAATAGGACAAATTCTCTTTTGGCATGGACAAAGTCCAATACTTGGGGCTACATTATTGATGAGTAAGGAGTTCATGTAGATCCACCCAAGATTCAAGTCATTCAGGATTGGTTGGCCTGGACAACTCTAACAAATATTCATAGCTTCTTGGGCCTTGCTAACTTCTACCAAAGGTTATGTTAGCATCAGGTTTGCACCTTTCCCTAAAGGTCCAAAGGATATATTTATCAGTTCATTATGTAAAGTTAGGATTATGCAAAGTTAGGATTATGTCAAATCAATTCATTTCACCTAACCCTAAGCTTTCCTTAAGTTTTTTGCAGCGAAATTCACCTATCACAAGCCTATAGCAGGTGCTACGAAATATTTTCATAGCGCGCACCGAAAAAATTATAAATTAAGTCTTTTCAAGCTGCTAAACCTATCATTTCAACCCCCTAAGTGGTTTTTCACAAAGCCCTATCCCTTTTCATCCATGATTTGACAACTAGCTACATTTTGAATATTGAGAAATAAGCTTAAAATCAAACCCTAAAATGCCCAATTTATCGTAAAATGATAATTTCCAGCAAACCCATAAATTTGTTTATAGCGCGTAGGAAGGTTCTAGAATAGTTTGTAGCATCCAACTAGGGGAATTCAAGGTTGTATAGGCATTTGTAGCATCATAAGCGTTTGCAATATGGTTCGATAAGGTAATGTGAAACATTTTGAGCTCAATGGAATGTACTTCGAAATTTATCCAAAACTGTTGGCTCTGTTTCGAAAGGCAGGCTTAGAATTAGTATTACAACGCTTCAATGGACACAACTTGAGTTGGTTTCATGAATTCATATATTCTTTCGATGGAAGTGAAACACAAATTATAACCCTATAGTTTCTATTTATCGATGAATCCATTGTAGAGCCTAAAGGTTTTCCAGCTGAGGGTGAGAGATGGTTTAAAAAGCATAGATTATAAAGTGTGGAGTTGAATTTTTTATTGAAGGAAGACTACCAGAACCAAGAATGGAACATAGGTGTTCTCCAGAATAAGATGAAACTCAAATATTATAATGCTATCAAGAATATGCAACTCTTCTTCACCTGTGAAGGCAGGTACTCTAAAGATTATTTGCATCACATGAGGTTTTTATGACATTTAGCAGGTTTTAGTAAGATGAATTTACCCTATTTTCTTCATCAAAGTTTGTTGAATATGTCTATCAAAACTAGAACTAGACTTGATTTGAAATCTCATGGTATTTGTCATCATAACATTATAAAAATAATATATAGTCATGAGCTAAAAAAGCAGGTAAAACAATTGAGATAGAGAAACATGAGACAACCTCCACCCAGAAGACCAAGGAGAGGTCAAACTAAAGTTTTCGTCCAAACCCTAGCTCGAGCCTAGACATATCCTTGTTAAAGAACATGTTGAAAACCATGCAAAAGAACCATAGGTTAGGGTTTATGAGAGGAGAACGAGAAGACAACAAAATAAAATGCTAGAAGAAGTGGCGGAAAAATAGAAAGAAACAAAAAGTGAAAAAGGGAAACAAAAAATGGAAAAAGGGACGAAGAAATGGAAACAAAGCCTAGGGTTTATTGTAGAAAACCCCATACTTATCCTACAAACAAACTAAGAATGGGTTTAAAGGAACAAATCAACCATAAGCTGAAGGAGACAATGGTTTTTGATGAATATGAAGATACTGTGCAAGTTTCAAGGAGAAGAAAGAAGGCCACCAAACATACGAAAACAAATTATGTAGACAAAAAAAGGAAAGAAACCCTAAAGGCTAGAAAAAACATACAAAAAGCTACTAGAACAATGAAGATAAGAAAAAATAAGTTGGACCTCATTGCTTAGGATACAAAATTTATGGAGGAATGATCAGTTACCTCATTAGCAGAGAAATATACAAAACCTTAAATTTGTTGAACAAGCCCTAATTATATGTCAATATTTTGACATGCTCCATTTTAATCTTTTTGATAGTTAGTTTATTTTCAATATGTTATGGTAATATGTCAAAGGTTTTTTGCAAATGAGGAAGTGTAGAGAATACAAGTCAACATAAAGAAAAAGAGCCTTAAAAGAAGCAAGCAGTTACACATGGTAGTTGCACAGTTTCAACAGAATTTATAGGTTCATGTACCATTTTTTCTACCAAGAAGGAATACGAGTTGCAGTTCCAGATATCAAGCCTACAACGGAGTGAATAGTTCTAGATCCTACAATACAACTATGACTCGTCCTTGTTCCAGAAGAATAGCAAGAGATATGTGCAGTAGTTTCACAAGATACTTTGGCCAATGTCATCTGCCAAATAGAGATCCAAATAGCTAGAAGGATATGATTTTAATTATGTTTTGTTAATTAAACTCTCATATATTGTAAATATTTTGCAGTTATTGCTACCATACTTCATGGATTTTATATTATATGTATTTTCCCTAATATTACATGAGAAATGAGGAAAAAAGGTTGGATTTTGATGAAAAGATAGTTTATTGTCTACATTTTTTGAAAGATTTATTAATTTACAATATTCCAAGATCAGAAGATTTTGATCAGTGACACAAATATTCATGTGATGATGTCTCTTATTCTGTATTTTCTACATGTTTCAATGTTTCAATATTTGTAATATCATTTGAATTTAATGTCTTCTGATATTTGAATGAGAATAAATGTTATAGAATTCATCCTAGTTTTTGATGCTCTGTCTCATAGATTCAAATATTTTCATTCCTATCTTCTAAAGCTACTTTAGGATTCATTTCATATACCGTACTTTAGTGGATTGTTTTTCTATTTTCCTCTTTCAGCTACAACGATGACTTGAAATATCTAGGATGTGCCATCTACCTTGCCTTTATCAATCCTTGATCATACAAACAGTATCTTGGTAAGTTGCCTTAAACCCTAGATTGTTGACTCCATTTCCAAATGGAATATCTTCCTCATGCCCAGGAAAACTCTATTTCAACACAATGCAACTAAATATCTATCCATTGTGTGAATGTACAATCAATTGTTAAATTTAGTGATTAGGTTGTCAGAGAGAGCCCTCTCTCGATTGAAGGGGATAGCCTTCAATCTGTAAATTGGTTTGCAAAGGTTACCTTAGAGAGTTTTTTGTTACAACCAAGAGAAAATTTTTGAGTGACAACAAGTTCGTGATAGGGTTCTCTTATATCATTTGGCCCTTAAGTCAAGTACCCAAGAGTGGAGCAAAAGTTTTTTTTTTGGTTTGAATCACAACAGAAGGAACTCAATGAGCTAAAGCATCACCTTTGCTTCACACCAGTCATCACCTTGCCAAGCTTCAAATATCCATTTGATATTGAGACAAATGACTCTGACTATGCTATTGTTGCAGCACTCATTAAACAAGGGAATTTGATAGCTTATCATCATGAACACTCTCTAATAATTTCTAGAGATACCCCACATATGCAGGAGATGCATTCCATCGTGCAGACCTACTGAAAATGGAAACATTATACTATGGGGAAGGAGATAATCATCCACACGGATCACAAACATATTCAATTTATGTAGGCACAAGGGAGTTATATAATGAACACCATAAAAAATGGTCCACATAACTACAAAAATTCCATTTTAACATCAAATACAAGAAGGGTGGAACCAATCATGTTACAAACTATCTATTCCACCTTATCTATTCATAATCTGGCACTTTGTACAGAAAGATTCCAAATTTACCTTGCCTATCTAATTCAAATCAACAAGTTTCAACTCCTACAAGATCTCACACCACTAATGGTGTAATTGGTTCTATTATAAAATATTCAAAGGGTAAATCATCTAAGGATACTCAAACTGTGGCCACACAAAATTCACCTAGTGAAAACACTTCTCTTGAAATTACTTCCAAAATCAATGCAGTAGAATCATCTACTAGTAAGAGTCAACAATTTGGAAGTAAGAAAAAAAAGTAAATGAAAAGGAAAACAAAGTTCTTGTCTAAAGGAGAAACCAACAAAAACTAAACCTTTTGAAGACAAAAAGAAATCTCTATATCCTTGTTTAATCTATAACAAAGATCATTATACTAAGGAAAGCCCAAATCATGTAGAGGTTACCAAATTCCTCAAAGGTTCTCTCACATGTGCTAATTTTGAAAGATCCTTTTCCTTCTCAATATAGTAAAATGGTTGCTCATAATTCATCCTCTTCATCTGAATAGACAAATATCATGATGATGTCTTAACAATTTTTGGTAATAACTAGATCTAAAGATTATTGATCTAAAACTCTTGTAAATGGAAATGATGCTAGTCAATATAGTCAACCTTTTGTATTAGTTCCACTTCCTTCTAAACCTTTACAAATCGAGAAGCTAGAACCTGACATGGTAATTCGTCTGCCTCCCAAAGGTTTTATTTGAAAGTCATCTTTTAATCCACATGCTAGAGCGACTCAGAATCACGACATTGTTGAAGACCTGGCTTAGTCTCCTTCAACAATTTTAGCCCTTGAAGTGATGTAAACATGTATATCACAAAGGAAATTAATATTGTCAGCTATTGGAGCAATTGATCCTCAAGACTCTAATCTCATTGTCTTTAACCTTGAAAGTCATATACCTAAACTCCCACGTCAACTGGTGTTTCAAATACCAATTTTTTTTTAAAACCAAAAGAGTCTTTCATACATTAATTAACAAGGGAGTCTCTACGTGTATTATGTCTATTTCTTGTCAGAAAGATTTGGGTTCTCCAACTATAAATTAATCACCTACCACGCTTACAACCTTTGATGGTAACGGATTTCGACCTTATGGTATCTTGAATGACCTCCTAATAGAATTGGAAGGTAAAACGATTGCAATTGAGGTAGAAGTTGTTGATTCCCAACTTGATTACAATATTTTCTAGGTCGAAGTTGGACTTATGCGATGTTTGTAGTGGTCTCATCACTTTTTTAAATGATATTATTTCCTCATCAAGGAAGGATAGTGAAAGTAGACCAGCTATATTATTATACTTCTGATCCTAATTCTACTGGTAGTGTACCTGTTGTGGGGAAAACAATTACTCCTTTTGAAGATATTGGCATTGGTTTTCTTAAGGAATCATCATTGATGGGAAATTTTTCACTCCCTCCACCTAACATTTATTCTAATGTTTCCCAAGTCAATATGATCTCATCAAGCACTTTTGAATCATATGATCCTTGAATTGTTCCTTCGAAATTCAATTTGACCACATACGGTGGCCAAATGCCTCTAGTCCCATTGGAAGTAGCATATCAGGTCATTGAATCATTTCGCAAACACTCCCCATTGATAATGATTGAGTGAATGCAATCATTGATGAGTATTTTTAATCTTCTTGGCTGGAACCAATCTCATTTCTTGATCCTTTTGATAACTTGTTTCAAACATATGAAAGCATCATGGAAGTTATGAATTTAGATGAAATGCCTTGGGATGATTATCATCATTATTCCTCTTTTCTTCCTATCTTTGAAAAGGTTGAGAATGAATTTTTGACAATGTTTTCACCTGAGATTGTAGATGACCCAGAATTCCCTATATCGATTTTTGAATCTAAATCTAAAAATAATTTAGAGAATATATCTATGACTATTCCACTTAATATCTCAGTGAAACTGATAATTACAGAAAACATTTACATAAGTGCCTCATGTTCACTTGATTAAATCCATATCTATAAGGACCTATTCCAAGAATTCCACAACATATTTGCTTGTTTTTATGATGATATGTCAGGAATCGACCTGAGTATTGTAATTCATGAAATCAAGACTTACCCGGATGCTAAGCCTATTAGACAAAGATTACGTCTCGTGCATCCTAGGAAAGAATCCACTATCAAAGCTGAAGTTGAAAAAATTATAAAAGTGATATTTATCTATCCTATTCCCTTGACTGATTGGGTTTCTAACATTGTTCCTATTAACAAGAAGCAAGGGACAATTAGAGTATGCATCTATTAGAGACATTAACAATCTTGTCCTAAAGAAAACTATCCTACACACTATATAAATCAAATAATTGATGATTGTGCCGATAATGAAAATTTTTATCTTATGGATGAATTTTATGGGCACAATCAAATTAACATACTCTCTGTATATCAACATAAAACCACATTCATTTGTCCATGGGGAACTTTCGATTATTGAAAAATTCCATTTGGACAGAAGAATGTTGGTGCCACCTTTCAAAGGGCTATGTATTATGCCTTTCATGACATTAAGCATATTGTACAACCATACTTAGATGGTATACCAACCCATTCATTGAAACATGATAATCAACTAGTGCATCTACAAGCAATCTTTATCAAATGTTGACATTTAAATATACGCTTAAATCCACAAAAATGTGTTTTTTTTTTTGTGTGTAAAATATGGTCGATTACTAGGATTTGTTATATCTAAGGAAGGAATTCATGTTGACCCCCTTAAGGTAGAGTCTATTCTAAATTTTCCTCCACCTTCCAATTTGTGCCAACTCCAAAGTTTGCAACGGAAAGAAAAGTTTTTATGTCTATTCATTTTGAATTATGCAGAGCTAACTAAATGTTTTACTTGGCTTTTGAAAAATGGCATCTCTTTTGTGTGGGATGAAATTGCTCAAAAATATTTTGATGCACTAAAACACATGTTGACTCACACATCTTTGTTGCATCTCCCTGATTATCACCGAGATCACTTTTTGTATCTCGCTGCATCTAATGTTACCGTTGGTATGGTACTATTTCAAGAGGACGAATTAAACAATGAACATGTGATTTATTATTTTAGGAATATTACCAAAACCGAGATTAAATATGCACATGTGGAGAAGTTGGCCTTGGTAGTTATGAAAGCTGTCCAAAGATTTTGTCACTATATTCTTTTGTGTAAAACAATAGTGGTTTCAAATTACAGCCCCATGGTTTAAATTCTTACCAGACAATTGATTGGGTGAAAATATTCCAAATGGATTGTTACCTTGTAGGAAAGGCTTAGAATTTTTGAAATCTAAGTCGAATAAATCATTGGTGTTTGCTGAACTGATTTGTGACTTTCCCTATTCGGAAAAAAAAAAAAATAAAAAAAAATAAAAAAATCGTGGCAGATAATTCTCTTCTAGATGAATCACTCTTTCTCCTTAGCACATTAAACCCTTGGTATGGAGATATTATTGTTTATCATCAAAGTTAGAATTTTCAGCATGAATTATCTTGAACTGATCATTGTTGTATTCGATACCAATCTCAACAATATACTATTGTTGGAAATACACTTTATCATCGTAGTTTTATTCCATTTTCAAATGAAGTTTGACACATGATGAAGCCAAAAAAGCATTAAATGACGCTTATTCTGGAGCATGTGGCGGCCATATGTCAAGGTTTTCCACTGCCCAAAAAATATTGTGTGCTGGATATTTCTGGCCTTCCATGTTCAAAGATTGCATTACTGCAGTCTAGAAATGCCATAATTGTCAAATCTATGATCTCAAAATGCATGCACCTCTTGAGCCCCTTCACCCAATCTTTCTCGTCGGTCCCTCTGCAAAAAGGGGAATCAATTTCATTACAAGTAACCCTCACTCGTTCGAGGGGCATGGGCATATTATCATAGTTGTGGATTATTTTACAAAATGGGTTGAGGAAATGCCTACATATAGTGACGATGGTAAAACCGCTACTCTTTTCATATTGAATCATGTAATTGCTAGGTTTGGTATTCCACAAGTCATCTTCATAGACGATAGCAGCCATTTTCAAAAATTTATGATGAATAAACTTACTGCAAAGCTGGGATTGCATCATGATAACTCAACTCCATATTACTTGCAAGAAAATGGCCAAGCAGAATATGTGAACAAATTTTTAACTACTATGATTCAACAAATTATAGGGATTCATAAATAAAATTGGCACTTAATTATTTTCTCAACTTTTTGGGCATATCACACCTCAGCAAAAACTGTAACTAGATTTACACCCTTCCAGCTAGTTTACAATCTAGAGGTAGTCTTACCCATTGAATGTGAAATCTCGTCATTGAAACTATAAATCAAACTATTTCCTACTACTTCTACTGAGGAAGAATGTGTTTTATACTTAGCATGTTTATATGAGACTTGCCATGATGCTACACTAGATAGTGAGACTCATAAAAAATGAGTTAAGGCATAATTTGATCGAAATATAAATCCTTGCACATATTCAGAAGGTGACTTGGTCTTGGTTTATGATCAAGAACATGATAAGTTAGGAGACGGTAAGTTTGAACAGATGTGGCATATTGATTCCCCTTATAAATGTAAATTTTATTATATTGACTCCCCTTCCCCCTCCCCCCAAATATAATTTTGAAACCAACAAATATACATCTAGTCACAAAAACATACACTCTCAGTATTTTATAGGTGCAAAGAAAGAGAGAGAAATATTCCATATGAAACATATAACTTTGAATCAATGCAAGTTAGAATTAAAGAGAGATTCAAAAATATTATGAGCAATGTCCATACCTTGCACAAAGTTATGCAATCTTGCATGACTCAAAATAACCCCATCAAATCAGTTGTTCTCTAATAACTTTGTGAAGAATGGGATTTTGTGTTTATTGACTACTATTTTCATTCCCATATATTATCATAGATTCTCTTGTAGTAGTAACATAATTCCAATATTTTAAGGGACTATGGATTCAACAAAAGGAGATTTGAATTTTTGGGGTATCTCTCATCAGTAAAAATGGAATAGTTAATAGAAATGTTTGTAAGAAATTTCCCTTTTGAATCATATCAAAATTTATACATTTTAAATATAGGTAAGTACATTAAACTTACAACCCAATAAAACCATTAGAGTTGGTATAAATAAGATTCTTCAAAGTTTTAAGGAAAGAAAATTAGGATAATGAATATCTAAACATAGCCATTCATTACCTAAATATACAATCATGTTCATATTCTATATGAATTTCATTGTAATAAGCCACACAATCTTTCTTTGAGGTTGTTGATTATATTTTGTTTTAACATCATTTATTATCCTAATCATGAGAGTAAATTCATCACTATAGGCATTGAGAAAAAAAAGATGAAGATCCCTTTCCATATTAAAATGTATAGTCAAATAGAGTAATAAATTTCATCATAATTTAGATAATATGACTTTTACATCACATGTAAATAACTTATGGTCACATTTTTAAAAATATTTGCCTTGTAACTTTAATTCAACTTTCTAGAGAAAAAAATGTAAATCCATTTAAATATATCTATTGAGGAGGCGCAGGTTATTGCTAAGATTGATCCTTTTCATCACCAAATGTTTATGGAGGCCATATAAATTGGAAGGAGGCCAAGCAATCTCAACATGGATGACGGCTGGAAGATTAACAGTTGTTGGATCCTTGCCCTTTCCTCTTAAACCCCCCCTTTTTTCCCCTATTCATTGTTTTTTTTTTTTAATTTTTCCCTCTTGTTCTAGATTGTTTGAATTTCCCCTTTCTTTTGGATTAGTGTTTGGTACTGTTTCCTTTTATTATTCATCTATTTATTCATAACTTATTTAATTTTTAATTGAAATTATTAGGATTATGGAACCTTCCTTATTATGTTCTTAATTTAAGTTCTTAATTTTTAGATTTTACTAAACATGATATATTATATATAATAAGAATTAGGTTTAGAATGATTAGTTTTAACATGTAGATAAAAAGTTAAATAATTAGCTCATTATTTGGTATAAATTTAAGTTTAATTCTTATTTATCCCTTAATATAATTAGTAACCTATTCAGTTTATATAAAGAGTTTAAACACAATATGTGATGAATTAATTAATTAATAAACTTTAGATTTTTATCCTAGTATTTCATATATAAGTATGTATGTGAATTTATATACATTTTAGGTGGTATTAAGGAAGGATAATACATATATGGTCACATATACATAGACATAGTAATCAAACTCATTATTTAACTTATTATCTATTTAATTAATATTTCCGCTATAGCATTATGAGTTTAGTTGTAGTTATATGAAGATCAATAAATAAGTTAACCGACTATTTCATTATTTAATTAACATTTATATTTTTATCCTAGTAATTCACTTGTTAGTATTAATATGAATTTATTTAGTTGAAAAATATAATGCTTCATTGGTTACATTTAAATAAACTTTGCAATCATAGAAACTTATTAGTTAACTTAATATTTATTTCATTATTTGGTCCTCTAATATTCCCTATAGTATTATAAGTTTATATGTAGTTTAATGAAGAGAATAATAAATTATTTTTTAATGTTCTTAGTTTCATATAATTTTAACTAAATAAAAATAGATTTATTTATTTATGTATAGATATAAATAAAATAAATCTAACAAATTAACTAATTTATTAATTAAATATCTAAAATTTGATCGGGTCAAATATAGTTGTTGCCCAGTCAATTATAGTTGTTCCCTTTGGTCAAATTAGTTGTTTCATTCTAGCTGTTGGAATGCTCAATCTCTCTATTTAATCTGTTGCCAAGGTCTGGTTCTTCATCTTGTCCTAACAATGAACCACACTTGTTGGTCGAAATGTGTCGAGGAATGAATTTCAATGTGATTATCGTCGAAACCATGTCTCAAAAATTTAAATACTTGTGTGGGAGGAGCTCTAATGTATTTTTCTACAACAATTGCTAAACGAAGTTTGGGAAAATATGTTCCTTGCTACCTAGATGGAGGTATTCCATCTTGTTAATAACAAATAATTTACATTTTTGTTTACCAAATATTTTTCAATTATAGCTAATAAGGGGTATACTAAGTCAAGAGACTAATGGCATTAATTCCAGTCACCTTGATTCAAATCATGTCTAACCTCGACATGTGATTGTGGGACTTGAGTGTAAAAATTGGGAGTTATAGTGGCATTTTGAAGGAATTGACCTTGGGTCTCATGGTTGATATTCTTCCCAATTATCGATTACCCCAATCTAAATAAAACATAATAATATGTGTCAATCCTAAAATCAAATACATAACCAATGAAAATATAAAAATTATGGCATACTAACCCAATACAAGAAACTATCCTAGATAGGATTCTTTTGTTATGGCATGACACCTATGCCCATAATGATAACATTGATGAAAAATAATGTGGTTGGAACTAGAATGCCCAACATGGATAGTTGTAGTGCATGGTCTAGAATTGGGCTGGCCTAAAGGCCCTACATCTAGTGGTCTAACATTGTAACAACCCCTAATTGATTTTCCTTGTAAATAAAATAATATCAAGGTCATGGGACGTGTTATAGGCCACTTTGTCACATGCGATCAATGAGTCTCCTAATGGGACAAATCAACATCCTATTCCCCCTTGTCACCATCTTGCACAAATCCATAAGCATGTACCTTTCATTTCCTAGAGTTTTAGCCCTAAACTACATCTTAGCCAATTTGAGGACCAACACTTCATGTAATCCTATTGGGGTGCATTCACCAACAGGTTTCTCCATTATGGCTTGCATTGGTCACCAGTAGGTTGCTCCCCTTTGCACCTACGTTGGTTCTAGATATCTGGGAGAATGATCAGGATTCTGAAAGCTTCCCCTTCTAGGAGTTTCTAGAAGTTGTTTCAACTACTTACCTTGGATAAAACATTCAGATCTTATCCTTCCCTATTTTGGAGCTTTCACCACTTATCCTTTGATCCTATCCCTCCATCAAAGGTGGATCTCTTAACTTATATTGGTAATTGGATAAGAACTCCCAACTTACCTCACTTATCTATATATTCCCAGCCTTTTATGTGGTTGGGGGTTGGCTTTTGGAGAGTGATTCTTCCCTTGTGCTGTTGTAGTGAGTGGTCATCATCTCATGCATTTAGGGTGATTGGAGGTGCATATTGTGACAAGGAAAGGAAAAGTCAAAAACCTGGAGGAGCTCTTCTATAAGATCAATTGCTACTTATGGTTGTAATCTCTTTCCATTTATAGTAATGCAAAGAACCCATTGTTCTCCTATATGTGATGTTGTTATTTCACTTATTTCAATACCATGTTGATATGTTGAATGAAGTACTTATATGATACTGCATAGGTCTCGTAGTTTCTTGGCTTGTGTTATCTGACTGTGCAGGTTCTAATTTTGGCATTCAGAGCTGGAATTTGAGCTTCAAAGCTGAAGAAGGAGTGAAGTTTGCGAAGGATTCCAGGCAAGCCTCAATCCGTCATATATTTACTTTAAGAAAAAGCATTGTGTTCATTGTCTTTCTGTCGTTCTAAGTTAACCACCGACCTAGGGGAAATACTTTTGTCTGTAATCGTAAATCTTGTATAGCAAATTTGTAACTCCACTAGGCAAAGGAGTATTACCTTGGTGGTATCCTTTTCCATTGTGTTCGATTACCTCCTTGACATATCTTTCTTGTATAATCCAACCAAGAGCAGACCTAGGAAGTGATTTCATTGAACCTTTTTTACAATTTTTGTGTTATAATTATCTTTCCCATGCCCAACACACCCCCTGTTCCTTTCATAGAGCATTGCACCTCACCCTGGCCCACTCTACACTAGCATTGTAATGCACTGGTGCCTCTCTTGCACTAGCGTTGGGCCCTATTTTTGCATGATTTTTTTCTTGGTTCTTGAGCCCATCTTTGGTTAGCCTATTTCCAACTGACCTTCCCTAAGTTTTGAGTGTCTTGTGGTCTTTCTAAAGCCTTTGTTTGGTTTGCATTTGTGTTATTTACCTTTGGTAAGAATTGGCTTCTATTTTTCTTTGGTCTTATCACTTGGTCACTTACAAATTGTTTTCATTTGATTGTTGGTCGCTTCAATGAATTGTTATTCTAGCCCTATTCTGAAAAGTGTAATTGAATTATTAATTGAACATTTTCATCTTAGTTTTATTCATTTTGAAAATTAAGTGTGGTGAAAAGAAAAATTTTGCATCAACATTTAGGGTTTTTCATGTGCATTAGCATAGGAATGGTTGCATTAGAAAGGAAATTGAACTTTTCATCTAGTTTGCTACATATTGTGTGTTGCATCTTGATTGTTTCTTCCCTTCCTTAGCTAGATTTTCATTGAAAGAGAAAAGATTTCTATTTTCTCGTGCAAGATTTGTATTTTAGGATATTTAGGTGACATTCATGGTGAGCCCTAAAAATAAAACATAATCAAAGATAAACTGTAAAATTTATTGAATAAGCCTAAGGAGAATTTGTAACATTAACACAAACATTTATATGTCTAGGCTAGATATGTGTTCCTACATCGTTAAACGTAGGAGTTGTCATTGATTCCTGGGGGTGAAATCTCGTTCCACTTATGTGAGTGTATGGGACCATAATCCACACACCTTCAGGTATATTGGTGGCGCTCCATGCACATAAAGTATATGGGAATGCTCTCATCGAATGATTATACACTAGACAACACTACTACGAATTGCACTCCCATGTACCATCACGTATATTTTCGGAGTCCCCAATAGGTTTCTATCCATCCATAGGTAATCAAGCTTGTCGTCGTGTATACCTTGATACAACGAAAACAATATTCATGGATATTGGTTGCTGTACATTAAGTCCTTGGTTCACCATGGTGTATACTGAAATTCATGGTTTCTTGCTAATCCTTTATGCCTAGAATACCCTCTTTTTTATTTATTTATTTTTGTGTTAATAAAATTTGTTGTCCAATGTCGAAGAACTAAATCTCCCTCCCCATCGTTTGTGTAGAATGAAAAATAAGCCTCCTCTTCCTCTAGAGGTTGTTCCTAACCGTCGTCCAAGACAGGAAAACAAAAACTACCAAATCGGGAACATCGGGAACTACTTTTGGCTCTCCAATCAATATTGATCATCCATAATCATTTATCCCTTTGAGTTCTGAACCTGAGATTTCATCTATTCCAGTTGGTGACACTAACATAATTGAAACAAAAGTCCCTGAAACTTTGTTAGATAAGTTCATTGAATTTGATATCCCTGAGTCAAAAAATTTATTTCGTGAGGTTATAGATCCTGAGGAGCCTCATCCATCTTTACCTAGGTCTTTGAGACCTTCCTCCTCTCTTCCTTTGTTTCAAATAGAACTAATATATCTTGGGCCTAACGGTGAACCTCTTCTATACAGACTTATTGGTATTGAAGAGATCCCTCAACAAAGGCTCATCCTTCTATTCTTGTTCATTTTGAAGGACTTTATTTATATCAAACCAATCATCTTCCATATCTTCAAACAGCAACACAATCTCCTTTACCTAATTCTTTGGGCTTACCCGCAGATTTCTTGCGGCAATCTTCTTTGGGATTGTTAACCATGGATAGAATTGATTCAAACTCCCCACTTGTGTCCACCATTATGGTTGAGACATCAAGCTTCACATCCTCATTCATGTTTGTAACATCTCCATAAGATCATTTATATGGTGGCCCATATGTCCCCCTTGGTTATCAGTCATTTTCTGGTACCTTTTCTAGTGTGGCTTACAGTCCTTGGACCTCTCCCATGTCATCTAATTTTGGAATAATGTGTGGTACTTCTCTTATCAATGCTACACAGTTTGCTCCTCTTCCTCCATGCACACCTACAATAGAGCATCTTCTTGTCCCATATATTAGTGGGAAAAGATACCCTCAATAGCCCAACCCTCCTTATGTTAGGTACCCTCCATCTGGATTGCATTTGCCTCCATCACCTCCCCTCCCATCGTAGGGGGAAACATGTTGTTGGTATACCTATATATGGAAATCCACCTAGTTATAGTCCTCCTTATCCTGGAATGGCTTCCAGTGTTTGGAAACCTACTTTACCCATACAACCTGGTTCATATTGGGATCAATTGTTGAATCCTCAAACTATACCATCTTCATTGCAAATTCTTACCTATCCCTCAATACCTTAAAAATATCAGATACATGTGAGGAAACCTTTACAGCCCATTCCAACAGTGTCTGGTTCTCCCTAGATCCCAATTCATCAACCTATACAAGGTTCCCCACCTTCTTAATCTCTTGCACAAGGTACTCCTCAAGTTTTGGTAGGTCAAGTTCTTCAATATTTGACGTAGTCTCAATTGAACCTATGCTAGGGGGTAATGCAAACCTTGATCAGGAAACAATATGGATCACATCAAGTTCCATTTCAAGGCCAACAAATCGAAACCCAACCATTCTAGTAGCTTTATCGCCATCTTAGGGATGCATGACAAACCCACTTGTATGTTGGTTATTAAAACCCTCCATATTATGGTAACCAAGGTCCTTATTTTCAGAACACTCCTTATCTAGGAATGCAAGTGCCTATTGCCCAGGCTATTCCTTCATATCCAAGTCATCCACCTCTGGACTTTGGGAGTTACCTTTTGTGGCTACTCTTGAATTGTTGGATTTAACTTGACTTACTAATGATCCCATCACTCATTTGCCATGGTGGCTCATTAATCCCACTAATTTTCCTTCTGATATCCCAAAGTTCAATGGGAATCTAGGAGAAGACCCGTCGATGCATTTTATGGCATATCATATATGGTGTTCATCCAATTCACTTAATGATGATTCCATGTGACTTCATATTTTCCAACAAACTCTTAAGGGTATTGTAGCTAAATGGTATATTGAATTACCTAGAAAGACATTACATGAATTCAACACTTTAGCCACTACCTTCCTCACACATTTCCAGTTTTCCATCAAATACGAAATTGGAATGGAACTATTGACTAAATTCAAATAATTAGACTCTACTCTCATTTCGGATCACACTCATGAGTGGAGACGTCATCACTGGTTGGTCAAGACTTATGTTCCTAATCAATTGTTAGCATAATGGTTTGTCAAGTCTCTGTTATCTACCATAATAGAAGATGTGGCCAAAGGGGGAGTCATGAATGAAGAGAAATTTATTGCTCGTGCTCAGTATTTAGATCTGGTTTATACACAATCGAGCATGCTCTATGATAATATACCAAATGCTTGGAGACCCTCGAATGTTATTCCTCATCCACCTGGTAAAGAATCTCATGCTACAGATGGCATTACAGGTCCTGCCAATTCGCAGTTGACGAGTAAAACATTACGTATTTCTCTTACCGCTCCTACATAAAACCATCCATCTCATCCTCCTGCAGCTTCTCCTTCTGAGATAAATGTTCTCTAATCTAATTAAGGCAAGTCTCAACAACAATCTGGAAGAAAGAATAAAGGTAAAGGTAAGAAAAAGAAATTTTCCTTAATAGAGGATAAAAAAACAAATTCGTCATCCGATGAGAAACGAAAGACTTGATACCCATGTTTGATTTTTAATGAGGATCACTTTACACGTGATTGTTTGCACTGCACTCAAGTGAATCAATTACTTATTCCAATTCTCCTATTGTGATGACTAACCTATTTCCTAATCAGGAGACCCTTATGGTTGCCTGGGATGCCTCTTCCTCTAACACGGTTTTGATGCTTACCTCCTCAAAGCTGAAATTCGATGTCTTGGTTTATGAATGATGGGTTTATGAAATAATGTTGTATTAATGCATGAATTTACTTGATCTATATGATTATATGAATGCAATTGATGTTAATGGTTTACGTGAAGATTATATCATTACATGCTAAAGTTATCAAACACTTAAGAAGATCTGAGTAAAAGATGGGTTAAGGGTAATCTTTGATGTGCGTAAGTAGTTAATTTACCTATTCTGGGTCCGCAAAAGCTAGTCGTAGACCTTTGCAGAGGTCTAGAGGCTAATTAAAGGAAGTTACATCGATAAGCCATAAAGGCTTATCAATTTGCATGAAGGCAGATTTAGGGCACAAAACGACATCATGCTGGTCTCTGGGTGCAGAAAATTGGCTCCAGCATCCCCCCATACTGCTTCGGGTGAGACTTCAGTCTACACTGCATGGATTGATGCCGAAAGGGCCAGTAGTGTATGGATTTGTTTGATGCAACTAACTCTGGACCTGGGTCAAGACCCACTAAGCCAACAAATGGTTCCCTTGTCGGGACTGAGATCTACATAAAGAGATGTGTGATTGTGCACCACTAGAATTCGACAAAGAAAGAAACTGAGAAGTGGTTGGATAGAAAGATCCATGAATTCGTGGTGCAAGAGAATAAAAATCCATGCCTGAAAAAAGAATAGTGGTTGGATAGATTTCTATACATAGAGATACTTGAAATTTTCTTCTGCACCTTCCCAATCGAAATGTATAAGTGGATTGATAAATTGGTAGACGACCAAGGAAGGTGGAGGCTTGATAGTCCAATAGTGTGGACCTCGAAGCTAGTGTGGAGGGTGTAAGCTTCTGAAGATAAGATTGTGTACGCTGTTGACCACTAGCTTGATCAAGTCATAGGAGGATTTGTCATAGAATTTGCGGTCGATACGTCATTTAGCTACAGTGAAAAAGAGTGATGCTTCTTCAAAGGACCGTGAGGTAAGTATTTGGGATCTTTGAATACTTGGATTAAAATGTTCTTGTGTGAAAAGTAGGTTATTCCACTGCCTTGATGTTTGGATATACGCAAAGTGGACGATTATTTAGAAATCAGGACAGAACAGGTACTGAATACAGCCCATTTATAGAACCTCCTTCGAGTGATGAGGAGGGAGCGGTACAGGCCTCACCACGAAGCGTTGTATAGTTGATAAAGTGGGGTTTTCTATGAATACCTCATCCACCCACACCACCTCCACCTTCACCTCCACAACATAAACCTTCACCCACACCGCCACCACCTCTGCCACCATTCAACATGTCGAATACCATGAAGTTGCTTGTTTTCAAGGGCTTGGGAAGTGAGGACCTGGATCAGTTTTGGTTCATTTTGAATGTTGTATGAATGGCACAGAATATTACATATGATCATATAAAGAAGGCACAATTTGTTACTTCTCTACAAAATCACGCGTTGACATGGTACATTAAGTATTGCACTAATAATCTGTTGGCATCATTAGCGGACACTCAGACTGCTCTGAATAAGGAATTTGGTAGGCCCAAGTCTGAATCACAATCAGTCATGAGATTCAAGGACATCACAATGAGGCCCGATGAAATGCCCTAGGAATTGGATCAAAGACTGATGTGCCAGATCCATGAAGCTAATATGAATCTCACATATAGTTAGCACTGCGAATGGTTTGTAGCCTCACTCCTATCCCACTTAAGGGTTTCTCTATCACCGCAAAAGATAGGGACCCTAGCGGAAGCCCTGGAAATTGCGATGAGATTTCATGAAACGCCTATTCAAGACATTTCTTTGGGATTTCAATAGATCCATGTGGAGCTACAAAACTTCTACTTAGAGTTGTAGAGCTTGAAAAAGAAAAAAGTGGCTCAGCTGGAGGTGCACGAAGAAGTTTGGGGCCTGAAATGTAAAATCCAGGGGCATGATAAAGATCACTGCCCTATCTTTGTGAATTATATTACACGAGGAGGTCCAATGCCTTTGAGGCAGGAAGCTTCAGCAGGAGCAAGTACAGGGCCTACACTATGTTGACTATTTGTCAGGTGGCTGGAAAACAAGTTACCGGTAATTGACATTTGCTACAGAAGTTTGTACAAATGCTGCAACAATATTTCTATAATTTCTATAAATCAGTGGGCCATGATGAGCATAACTACCATAGCTATGAATTAATGATGGAAAGAACATTTGTGTATCGAATGAAAACATAAACTTGTTCTTTGGATTAAGGCACTAGGGGATGTGTAGAGGATATTAGGGGTGCAGATGAGGCCGAGGAGGAAGAGGATCTGGTAGAGGTCGGGGACAAGTTATTGGCTATAATTGTGGACTACCAAGACACTACGTGTGGGAGTATATGAGTCAGACATGCCCATCATGCTGATACTACACTCAGTTTGACCACACAATAGAAGAATTCCCTATATTGATAGCTAAAATGTAGGAGAAGAAGGCACAGCCTCAACAACCTACCCAAAATTTACAGATGATCAGGGTTGAGCCCCACGAAGAGGATCCCAATGTGAATATTGTGTTGCAAAGTGGAATGATGACTGGTGATGATAGAGGGAAACAACTTGAAGAAAGTGAATGAGTCTACAAGGTTCTAGAAAAAGAAGTTGGGTTTGACCTATAGCATGCAAAGGAAACATTCAGGGAAGAAAAGAAAAGCTTCGCTGAGACCTCTACCTCAGGAAGTCAGGAAAAGCTATCTGAAGAGGTTGACTGCTCCATGCTTACTACTTTCTTGGAGACTTGTATGAAGTTGTTACACAATAGAAAAGCTGTAAAAGGGAAACAAGAACTAATAAATAAGTTTGTTGGTAAGGAATGTGCTCCTGAAGGATACTACACAGTTAGAAAAATAGGCAAGCACAAGACAAGAACAGGGCGTGCGATGAGACTTATCACTCAAATAGGAGACTATGAGATGGACCAAGTTATTTTGGATCTAGGGTCGGATATGAACGTTTTTCCTAAACAGACATGGGAAAGAATGGGGAGACCTACGCCGCAGTGGTCCCCAATTCAATTGAGGATGGAAAACCAACACAAGATTATTCCTATGGGGGGATTGCATGAAGTTACCGTAGATATAGAAGGAGCGAGAAAGATAGACGATTTTGAAGTGATAGAGATTTTTGATGACATCAATCCATATCCCGCGCTCCTGGGAATCGATTGGGCTATCGACATGAACAGGGTAATCAATTTGAAGAAGCAGACAATGTAATTTGAAAGAAAGTTGTTATGCATTGTAGTCTCACTGGACCTTGCAGAAGGACCACGCTATACTAAACCGGTCCGTGATTATGAGGAAAGCAACGATGATTTGGACCAGATCTATAAGATAACAGCATGAGACCAAGAGTGGGTTAACCCAACAGCTGATGGATGAACTGCGTGGGATCGCGAAATTTCTTGTACCTCAGAATCAAATGAAGAATTGGAACATTGGCAAAATACACTGCATGAAGTATCCACATTGTGCTACAACATGATGGCCAAATCGCTGCATTATGTGTCATCAGAGGTAAGAAATTTTCCTTATTATGATGGTTTAATTGACATGGATAAATTTTTGGGTGCTTTTGAAAGATAATTTCTAGAGGATTACTGCTTTCAGGCATTGGACTGGGCATTGTACACTATGCCCGCACGCAGGTGGGGTATGCATAAGGACAATTTTGAAGAATGGTGTGAGTATCGAAGAATGAAGAGATTATGGTTTGGTCACCCAAAAGTTCAGCTAACCAAGAAATATGATGGGATAAATGACCCGCTCGATCATTCAGCAAAGTGGACTAAGGTTTATGGAACGGAGTCGCAACCAGTGTGGGTGCATAATTCTATCACACTTTGGAGATCACTCCTATGAATTGGTACCTGGAAACAAAGCTCTGCCATGGCACCGCAGAGTGGGATGTTTTTAGAGAAGTATTCGTGGGGACCTTCAGCTTTGAAGATGGGTTCGAAATCATTGATGAGGCACTAGAGGAGGTTAAGGCAACAATCTTCTGAATACCATAGGATCCTTTGGACTTGATTCAACTAGATTGGAGCACCTAGTTGCGCCAGGTGTTGTAATGCTATAATGTGACTACTGAAGGATATGATGAGGATCCGAGGAATATTAACATTCCTGAAACAGAAGGCCATTGCGATGTAGAGGGACCGCAAATAGAGAATCTAGACATCATCGCACCATCGAAAACTAGGCAAGTAAACATTAGCATAGAGGCAGAGCCGAAGTTTGCAAAGATTGGGGATTACTGGGATGATGCCACAGTAGATAAGGTAGTTGAGTTGCTCCGTGAATATCAAAATTTGTTCCCTACAAAATTTTCGGACCTGAAAGGTATCATAGGAGACTTGGGTGTAATGAAGATTACCTTGAAGCCGGATGTGAAGACGATTAAGCAGATGCCATATTGCCTTAATCCCAAATACAAGGAAAAGGTCCACTTGGAGTTCGAAAAGATGCTTGACGTAGGTATTATTGAACCCATGGAGGAGTCTGATTGGTTGAGTCCAATGGTAGATTAGGAAAAGAAGCAGAAGGATGAAATAAAGACCTGTTTAGATCTTAGGAATCTTAGCAATGCCTGTGTTCATGATCCTTTTCCAACACCATTCACAAATGAAGAATTAGATAATGTTGGAGGGAAGGAGGCCTACTCATTCATTGATGGTTTCTCTAGATGCCATCATATTAAAATCGCACCAGAAGATAGGAGTAAGACCACCTTCGTGGTAGAATGGGGATGTTTCCAGTATACAGTGATGCCTTTTGGACTTAAGATGCATCAACGATCTTTTCACACGTAGTCATCGTGGTGTTCAAGAAGTTTATTAAAAAAATCTTGGAAGTATATTTCAATGATTGGATGGTGTTTGGGCTAGTAAAGCGCCATGTAGCTAGTTTGTGCTTGATGATGGATACATGCTGAAGGTATCAGCTTGCACTAAACCTGAAGAAATGCTTATTCTACATCCCTTTTGGAATCTTACTGGATCATGTGGTGTGCAAGAAAGGATTAATGGTGGACCCTACTAAGATCACGGTCATAATTAATTTGGAGGTGCCAAGAAGTGTCAAATAGCTGAATACAATCCTGGGTCATATCGGGTACTATCGGAAGTTCATCAAGAGTTATGCTCAGATTACCACATCCATTGGAAAAGTTGTTAAAGAAGGACACTACATTCTGTTGGAATGAAGAATGTTAGCATAATCTAAATGTATTGAAGGAGAAAATCGTTATTGTGTCGATGTTTGTCTTCCTAAACTAGAAGAAATAATTCCATGTCCATGTTGATGCCTCATGTATTGCGCTAGGAGCAGTGCTCATGCAAGCCAATGAAGGGGAGATGGATCATCCTATAGTGTTTGCAAGTAGGAAGCTGTCAAAAGCTGAAAAGAATTATTTGACGACAGATCACGAAGGATTGGCTATGGTGTACGCGCTCTATAAATTTAGACATTACCTGTTAGGCATACATTTCAAGATGTACACAGACCATTCTGCATTGAAGTATCTAGTCAATAAGCCTATTTTTTTTTGGGGGGGGGATGGAGATGGTTGTTGTTTTTTCAAGAATATGATTTTGAAGTAATTGTGAAGCTAAGTAAGGACTAGACCATCTATCATGCATTGAAATAGGAGAGGAGCCTACCAATTTGGAGGAATGGTTGCCCAACGCACAACTCTTCATGGTGTGTGTATCGGATAATCACTTTGTGAACATTATCCACTTCTTGACTATAGGAACAACTCTAGAGGGATATACATATCAACAGAAGAAATAATTAGGGGTGCGCGTGGTAGAATTTTTGTTCATTGTGGGCCATTTGTATAATATGGGATTAGATGAAATACTTCAATGTTATGTGCCTAATTTTGAGCGAAACAGTATCCTCGCTGAAGCTCATGGATGAGCTGCAGCAGGGAATTATGCAAGGAAAGAAACAACGTAGAAGATTTTATGCGTTGGGTTGTGGTGGCTAACATTGCATAAAGACTCTAAAGCATATTGTATCATAGGTGATGCATGTCAAAGAACAGGCAGGCCATGATAGAGGGATGAGCTACCTTTGAATTCGTAGGTGTTGTTGCAACCATTTGAGAAATGGGCAATTGACTTTGTATGACCAATTCAATCTGCAAGCAAGAAACCTGGTGCGTGTTATATCATCAGCACAACATAGTATTTGATCAGATGGGTGGAGGAATAGCCTATGAAAGACTGTATAGGGGAAACAACAATAACTTTTTTTCTTGAATACATGTTGACCATGTTCGGTTGCCCGAATGTTTTGATGAATGATCATGGTACACATTTTCTTAATGAGATGATCGACACACTAATGGAAGAGTTCCAGGTTTACCATCAGAAGAGTATGCCATAACATCCTCAGGCCAATGGAACGGTTGAGGATTTTAATAAGATATTGGAGAATGCATAGACGAAGGTTTGCAACAAGCAGTGGAATGATTGGGACATGTGCATATCGATAGTGTTATGGGCTTATAGAGCTACTTGTAAAAATCTTATTGGTTAGACACCTTTTAGGTTGGTCTATGGCATAGAAGCTATGATGCCTATGGAGTACATTGTGCCTAGTCTACACATAGCGGCTTTCACAAATAGCGGACCGTGGAGCCTTAGAATAATGACCCGTGCAACTAATGGAGCTCAAAGAAGATAGATTTCTGGCTGGATTTATTCAGCAGGTTTAGAAGGAACGTGAAAAATCTTGGCATGATCGACACATCAAACTACACACCTTCAAGGTCAATGATTTGGTTTTATTATATGAAATTAAGTTTGTAAGTTTCTAGGGAAGTTTCAGATGCACTGGCTGGGACTGTATATCGTCAAAGAAATTATAGATGGTGGAGTATTTCAGCTCGTGAAGCTGAATTGAGATCCATTTCTAGGAAAAGTAAATGGAAGCCAATTGAATCCATACATGGGGGATCCAACCTAATGACAACATGATGGTAGCATAGTCTTAGCACTCCAGGCATCTGCAAGGAAGCGTGGGACTATAAACTACACTACTCGGCTGGTTGAACTACGTGATAGAGGGGATGTGCAAAAAGGGGTGATTTCACAACATCAGAAGGTGCGCGAAGGGAGCTACGCTCTGAGGGGAGATACCTCGCAACACAGCCAAAAAATGACCATCACAGTCCCTGTTCATGATTTGACTACCAGGAGACATTAAGAGGACCAGGGGGGCAGCATTTGAGCCATTTAAGGCTGAAATATTTGGAGATTTTTCACTAAATCAACATTTATGGATGGATTTTGGGGGGAACCATCGAATTTGAATTCGAATTCACCTATAAATTACGCATGGACATCCAAAAAAGAACACTTTGCGTCCTTAGAATTGTTGCTTTGTGTTGTTGATTTCATATGAATTCATCATATTGGGAGGATTTAGTCATGAGCCCTACACTTTCCAAGTTATTAGAGGTAAATTAGACATTCATCCTGGAAAAGATGTTAGGACCAAGCGTTGCGGAAACTATGAGTACTAGTGAAGATGTTGCTTCTGAAGGAGTGGTTCTAGAAGTTGTGAGCGTGGAGACTCTAGCTGCTATGCCTATGGCACCAAGGTCACCTAGGCCAAAGCCTACACCGATGTGGGAAGTTCCCAAACCTAATAAAGACAAATGAAATAAGCCAATGTCGGTGTGCAAGTCATCGAGGGAGCATGCTACTACCAAGGCCTAGAAGAAAGAAAAACAGTCAGTGAAAGATAAGGGGAAAGTGGTGGATTTGGAGGCAGAAGAGGGCATGGAGGATATAGATGTCAAGGGCGTGGAGCCTATCTCCAAGTTTCTAGAGTATATCCCTTCATGTAAGGGAAACGTGAAGGTCCCTAAGGACCCAGATGTAGGAAAATTCCTCCTCAATACGCCACTGGTACCAGAGGGCATCACTTTTGAAGGTCCCCGCTTGGTGTGGATTCCCCATCTAAAGCTAGAATAATGGGATTTATAGACCATGAGAGGTTCCCCCACCTTGCAACATAAACCTTTATGAAAATAGTATATTACAAGGAATCTGATGTCATCGCATTGGATCCTGTGGAGTGGATTCACAAAGTGAATCAGTTGGGGTTGTTGAACCTACTGTGGGTGCCCCACTACCATCGCTCCAACATCAACCTCATTGTCATCAAGCAATTGCAGACCCTAGTGCATGATGAATGTTTGTGGTTGAGCACACCAATCTTGATTATAGATATGTTGATTCATCGGATCACACTCTTGCCGCACTCAGGCTTGAATTCGGCTAAGGAGTTTGGCGCAAAGATGAGTGAGCATGACCTAGCAAAGAAAATTAAGGAAAAGTTCAAGTTGGTCAAGAAGCCACACGGGTAATCCATCACATCTATCACTGACCCTACGATACGAGTTGCTACACAAATCTTAGCCGGCAAGGTCATGAGAAAATTTTGTGCTGACAAGGTTCCAACACTAGTAATTTCATTGGTTGCATAATGTGTGGAATGCGTGCAGTTCAATTGGTGGCACTACCTCTGTAGCGAGTTCCTCGCGAATTGTTGCAAGGCACAGGATGAGAGAAAAACCTTCCACTACGCGTGGTTGTTTCTCTCCATCATGCTAGTGGCATGGGACCGACTAGAGGATTGTCAGTTTCCTCCTGTGGACAAAGGATTGTCGGAGGCTACCCAATTTGTCTCCCTCTGGGCCACAACGGATGCTGCGTAGGTCATGGAGACAAAATTCTTCTAGTGCTAATGGAGGCGAGAATTTTCATCACTATCAACCAGAAGCCGCGGTTCTCCCTAAATATGTTTGAGAAACTAGCAGAGTATGTGGAGTTTAAGGCAGATTTCCATCGCATATATATCAGGGCGTAGAAGGATCCACAACAAAATCACTTTGATCTACCTTACTTGGCCACGGATGATGCCATCCAGGAAACTATCAAGCGCTGGTAAGAAGACTGGAATTCTTCATCTGATCTGGTCGCAGGCACCAGCAAATCCATAGAGAAGAAAAAGAAGGAGGTGACAAAGAAGAAGGTCTAGTAGTTGGCCAAGAAACGCAGAAAAGAGGTCGAGGAGAAGGCCCAGGTGGAAGAGGAGCATGCAACGAAGCAGCAAGCCAAACAAGAAGAGCACAACTCCGGGTGGAGTGGTAAGTCCCCTTTTTCCCAAATAGAGGAAGAGGAGTAGTCCGAGAAGGAAAGTGGTAGTCAGGAGGAGTAGAGCACTCCCTTCCAGGTGAAGTGATACAGGGAACAAGAAAAGGAAGGGCATCGAAGAAATCCAAAGCAACAAAGCCATCGATGGATCCAATCACTCTAACATAAGGTGACCTTGACGAAATTGGAGATAAGGTGCCTGATACTACATTGGAACTGCTCTAGCAGTTTGAACAATAGCAATAACAGGTGCTAAGTACCATTAAGAAGGATTTGTGAGAGCTGCAGATTAAGACAAGTAGGATCCAGGTGGGCACACAACAAGTAAGCGCCACACAGAGAAGTTTGGCACATGGGACCAGTCAAGCAATAGAAATGGTCATATCATTGGAACTCTAGGTAGTCATGTTACTAGAAGGATCCTTGAGGGTGGAGGTGGCCGATGACAAGGTCGTCGCCAGTTCTTTAAAGAACATCTCCCTCAACTTGGTTGTGCTCCCCAGTGAGTACCTTCACACTCTACAATCAGGTGTGACAATGGAGCTAAGAGCACAGGAGCAACGCGTGCTCAACCTCATAAGCGAGTATCGGGTGAAGAATGAGTAGATGTTCACAAAAAAAATGTAGGCCTTGAAAGCAAAAGACACAATCTAGGCACAAAGCACTTAGTTAGCAGTTGCAGTGGCAGAAGCATGCTGGACGGTGCCAGAATTGCGTATCCCTGAGGAGGCACCGCTAGAGGAAAAGATCAGAAAGCTTGTTGCAAGTGTGCAGGATGCTAAGGTAGAGGTGGCTAGAGTTCAATTCAAGTTGAATATGAAGATAATATATTTGGAGCTGAAGTCACAGCTGTTAACCCCACCATAGGTAAAGGAACAATGTGAAACCACTGTCAAGGATGGAGTTGCTACAGTGGATGTCGGGGTGGTGGACTGCACCACGCTATTTGAGTAGACTATGGAAGTAGTGATGAGCTTGCAGGACCCTTGCAGCTAAGTGTGTAGGGAAGTCTTGAACTGAATATTAATAAAGAGAGTTATTACAAAAATTCCTGTGTTTCATCTATTTACTTCCGTTATGTATGAATGTGCTTTATGTTGTGATGAATGATGGGTTTATGAAATAATTTTGTATTAATACATGACTTTACTTGATCTATATGGTTATATGAACGTAATTGATGTTAAGGGTTTACATCAATATTATATCATTGCATGCTAAAGTTATCAAACACTTAAGCAGATCTGAGTAAAAACTGGATTATTAATAAAGAGAGTTATTACAGAAATTCCTGTGTTTCATCTATTTACTTCTGTTATGTATGAATGTGCTTTTATGTTGTGATGAATGATGGGTTTATGAAATAATTTTGTATTAATACATGAATTTACTTGATCTATATGGTTATATGAACGTAATTGATGTTAAGGGTTTACATCAAGATTATATCATTGCATGCTAAAGTTATCAAACACTTAAGCAGATTTGAGTAAAAACTGGGTTAAGAGTAATCTTTGATGCATGTAAGTAGTTAATTTACCTATTCAAGGTCCGTGAAAGCTAGTCATAGACCTTTGCGGAGGTCTAGAGGCTGATTAAAGGAAGTTACATCGATAAGCCATAAAGGCTTATCGATCTATGCGAAGGCAGATTTAGGGCACAAAACGACATCACACTAATATTTGGGTGCAGAAACTTGGTTCCAACATCCCCCCATACTTCTTCGGGTGATAATTTAGTCTGCGCTCGACGGATTGATGCCAAAAGGGTCAGTAGTGTAGGGATTTGTTTTTTGCAACTAACTCTGAACCTAGGTCAGGGCCCACTAAGCCAACACCTCCCAACCATTAGTGTGATTATTTCCTGTACCTTGTTGTCGCCACCTCTACTAGAGCTATGGTGTTAGTCCAAGAAGATGATATGGGGACTAAACATCCCATTTATTATTTTATTCAAAACCTCAACAATACAGAGATTTGGTATACTCATGTGGAAAAGTTAGCTTTGGCGATTGTTCAAGCTGTCCAGAGATTTCACCATTACATATTGCTTCGCAAAATTACGATCATTTTGGATTGCAACCTTATGACATACATATTTTCACGTCAATTAGTGGGGGGGGATACTCTAAGTGGATAGTTATTCTCTAAGAGATTAACTTGGTATTCATCAAATCCAAGTCAAACAAATCCTTAGTTTTTTTTGAGCTAATGTGCGATCTCCCTTCCCTTAATGCTAATTCTATATCTGAAGATTCCATCCCAGACGATTCATTTTTCCTAATCTTGTCATCTGACCGATGGTATGGAGATTTTCTCGTGTATCTCCAGACCTAGAATTTTTGTCTTAATACCTCTCGCTCATAGTGGAAATGTATTATGTACCAATCCTGAAACTATGTGATTTTCGATGACACCCTTTATCGTCATGGTACTGATACAATTTTATGGAGGTGCCTCACTCTTGAGGATGCCAAGAAAGTCTTGAATGGATGCCACTTGGGGGCATGCGGTGGAATTTTATCTAGTTATGCTACCGTGAAAAAAATCCTACATGCTGGTTACTTTTGGCCCACCATTTTCCTCAATTGTATCCTCACAGTCTAGAAATGTCATGCGCACTAGATCTATGATAAAAAAATCCACTCTCCACCTTCTTCGTTGCATCCCGTTGTTGCCATTGGTCCCTTTTCAAAATGGGGCATTGATTTTATGACATGTAACCCTAACTCGACTAGGGGGCATGTATATATCATTGTCACTATTGACTACTTTACTAAGTGGGTTGAAGTGATGCCTACATTCAATAATACCGATGAAACGACTGCATACTTCTTCTTCAACCACTTGAGTACTAGGTTTGGTGTTCCGCAAGAAATAGTAATGGATCATGGGAAGCACTTTTAGAATCATATGATGACCAAATTAGCTGCCAAATTGGGACTTTCACATGAAAATTCCACTCCCTATTATCCTTAGGGTAATAGAAAAGTTGAGGTGATTAAAAAATTTCTTAAGAATATGCTTCCACGTATGATAGGGGTCCACAAATTAGACAAGCACTTGCTTCTCTTTACTGCCTTGTGGTCATATCGAACCTCAGTTAGGACTACTACTGGATTCACACCTTCCAATTGGTGTATGGTTTGGAAGAGATCGTCCCCATCAAATGCAAAATTCCATCGATGAAACTAGCTATCAAACTTCTTCTTGCTACTTCCATAGAGGAGGAACGTCTTTTACATCTAACTCATTCGGATGAAACATGATGTCATGTTATCTAATGAAGCCCATAAATGACGCATCAAAGTGCAATATGACAAAAATGTCAAGCCTAGAATCTTCCCGGAAGGAGATTTGGTTCTCTTATATGATGAGGAGGCCTAAAATTTAGGTCAAGGAAAGTTCCAACCTATGTGGTTGGGTCCATACATTGTCAAGCGAGTCCTTGCAAAAGGTGATTATGAGTCAGTAGATCTTGATGGAGTTCCACTGGTGCAACCTAGAAATGGGTTGTACCTCAGAAAATACTATGTTTGATCCCATGCATGGTACACTATGTACATACTATCTATAGGTGTGTTAAGTGTGTTTTTCATAGTTTCCCATGGTTTTTGTTCATTATTTTTACTTTTGGATTGCAAATTTCAGCCTCTCTCAAATCACATATTGGTTATGCCGATGGTGCTAGCCATAGCACTCGAAACCTATCCTCCGGAACATGGGCTATATTTGCTCCAAATAGTGATCTAGTGAGCATGCAACATATTTGCATTGGTCGCTCAACTAAAAAAATTGTTGAGTATAGCACAGTGGTTGAGCTACTTTTTGATATTATTTCACATGGGATCCATCATATAGTCATCAGGCTTGACTCACATCTCATAGTACTACAACTCACCAATATCTATTCAGTGACAAATCCCACCATCCTTTGTATGGTTTTGAGAGTGCATGCATATTTATAGAAATTTAAACACATTAACAAATTCCCTAGCTAATTTTGTTTTAGATCGACATTTGCAAAGAATGTAAATAACTTTCAATTCACATCACATCATATTGAAATCAAAATAGGAACTAGGCAATACTGAATATATATATATATATATATATATATATATATATATTATATATATATATATATATTATATATATATAAGTTTGGTTTTACAAAATGTGTGCCCCGAGACACATATGGCTACCTCATCCATATAAAAACTACATGGAAAACATCTAAGTAGAAAAATTAGTGGTTCTCATGATAAAACGACACTACACGAACTATCTTGCGCAGTAATTGACCAATACGACTAGGCACTTAGATTTTGTGTCGTTGAAGTCGCAATGGAAGTTGATCGACCATGGTCTCATCAATATCATGTGATTTAGGGGAGTTTTGACATTTAAAATGGGCCTCCTAAGGAAATTATAAAATAATAGTGGAAATAATAGAACACGATTAGATTACATCATCAAATTTTTGAGGAAAAAAGAAAAAACTATTTTTTAAACTCGTATTTTCAATTTATCTCCGTATGGGTTTACTCAAATTTCGAGTGGAGACAATTGTTGGATCCAAAATTTGATTCCTCATCCAAGGAGTACCCATGTTGCATACTTTTGATAGACCTTGCTAAATGAAAATTTAGAAATACATGAAAAACGTGATTGCAATCACATTTTTTCATGTGTTTCTCATTTTTCGTGTAGTAGAGGCCATAAAAATTATGCAACATGGTAACTCCTTGGATGAGGAATTAATAGTTTCATCCAATGAGTAGTCCTGCTCGAAATTTTAGTAAAACCTTAGGGAGATAAGTTAAAAATACGAGTTGAAAAAGTAGTTTTATTATTTTTTAATCTTTTTACCTTTTTACTCCAAAAATGGTGAATCATCCCCCATGCTTGACATCATCATCTTGAATCCTATTGGTTATTATAAAATTTGTTTTGGTTGTACATATTTCTTAGGAGGCCCATTTAGACCTCAAAAATCCATTAATGTCAGTCCTTCCATGTGGCGCTCCACATATAATAGGATCTCTGCTACATCAGGATCTCGTAGTGCATCCGGTCCTACCACAACGACCTATAGTGGTCTCACTTCCTCCTCTTATGGTTGTCTCTATGGGCAATGGAGATATATATCACCTATTGGTTGAGTAGGTCCCATGTCTACGTGAAAACATCAAATAGTTTAGTCTCAGGAACATAAAAAAACACAAAAAAAAAACGTAAAACCTTAAAAAATGTATTGGTTGAAGTGTCTTACTTGAAGCATCACATTTCTCACCCTCAAGAAACTTGAGCTTAGGATCATCATAGAAATCCATCCCTGCATAAGGATAATCATTGATAACAATGAACTGCCTGCGTAGCCATCCAAAGAAGGCTAGTGAAAATTTGATGACTGATGGGATTGCATGTCGACTCATATGGTCTATCCACCTCCTCATTTGTGGGGTCCTCGGATCAATGGGATCAAGTACAATCTGTTGAGGCTATAGTAATGGCACCCTCTCTAGAGAAAAGGAGACTAAGATCGCGTCATAGCCAAATTTCTTCAACTTCCCATCCTTTTCTTTAGTAACTTGTTCCTTCAAATTGACCAAGACACCCTCACTCTAGTTAAATATTGTTGGCTCTAGACATTTTATCACATACTTCATGTATGATTAGATTGCTATATGTAGTGTTGAGCTACCTAGAAATCTTGCGATAATGAACAAGAACATTCTTAGAGGTAATTGGGTTACATCCTTTATGATGATCTATCCATCCCTAGTAGGAAGGGCTTGAGGTCTACAATATGTAGTGATATAGTCTTTCACAATCTCGTTTCCATTTCTTCCACCTAGAAGAGAGACGGGGGCACCTCGCTTTGAAAATCCTATCATAAAGTAAATATCCTATACCTGTATCTTGAGAATATTATCCCCAAACCTGAATGCCTGTGCTTGAATATCCCAAGAATAGACAAGGTACTTCAACAACTCCATTTGTTGTGTCATACCAAGAAGCCAAAAGAATTTCAATAACCCACAATTTTTTAGTGCTTGGATGGTAGCGGGGTCATTTGCTGCATTCAAATATTGTTCCTTATGTTCTATTTCTCGCCAAATGAAATCCATTTTGTGCTAATGCGTACCTGAAACATCAACAAGGAATCCATTAGGCTCTTTCCCATGCAAAAATATTGACAAAATTTGAGGCAAAACTGAAATACAACTTAGGAAAATGCATCCAACGCACCCTAGCAGTGTTTACTAGGGTGTTCCACCTTTTCCTATAGTGTTCCTATGCCTAGGTGCAACACAGTTTTCAACACAGGGGGTGCACTAGTCCCAAGGTGTTTTTTATGAACCCCGATGGCCTCAAAACCTTAAAAATTTTGCATCAAAACACAAAAATGGTCCATAGAAAGATAGAGAAAGGTTTAAGCTCCTACCTAGAAATGACGACACTTGAAATGGTTCCCTATATTGGCCGCAATTAGTTGAAGAAAATCGAGGGCAAAAGGGCTCCAAATACTCACTATTGAAGGTAAATGGTAAAATTGACAATTCATTTTGAATATTTATGGTCATTTTCTCATTATTTTATTCATTTTTAGTGTTTTGACCTACATATGCTTCCTTTTTTCTATGAAACGGGTATGTTTAATCCTTTTTGTGGTGTTTTGAGTAGGTCGACAACTGTTAGCAGATTTTCGTTATGTTTGAATAGGTTACTTTGACCATAGAGTACACTTTTAACTCTTTTTCAGACTCTTTAAACCTACGAAAAAGGAACCCCCTGGAGTCCTTTTTCAACTCTTTTCAAACTCCCAAAATATGAAAATATTGTCGAGCACTTTTCTTTTAGAACTCATAAAAGTAAATGAAAATATGTCTAATCAGTATAAGTTTAATCCTTTTCCAAACTAAGATAGACTAACTATAAAAAAGGAATACCTTAGTTAAACATGGCTAAGAGGTTCTCCTGGGTATTGTTTTCTACCTTTTTAGACCTAAGGGACTATCTACAAAAAGGGACATTTAGAATTTTGTTTTTCGCCTATTTTTCAAACTATCTAAGCACGAAAAATATGTTGAGTTTTATCTTTGTGGGAATCGTAAAAACATAAAATAGTGATGGAATCGTCGATCATCACGGGGCCAAACCACCCCTTCTTAGGGTTCATTAAATATACTTAGAGGGATTCATCCAAAAGAATGAACTTATATATCAAACATATGTTATCCTCCTCAAGCTTGTTAAAAAATAAAGAGGTCCTAACCAATATGGTTGGGGAAATTGGGAAAACAAGAGATTCCATTTTTCTAATGGTAGCGAGTGTCTCTTGAAAACAACACTCTTCCACTTCATCTTCATGGCTGTTGGGTTGTATAATCTGCTTGTCTTTTGGTTATCATACCATTTTCAGGACCTCCATTTTGGTTTTGAGTCAATGTTACCAACTCCATTCAGTTACTGATGTGTTCAAGAGAAGTCATTTAGATGATCTCTGCTATAATACTCTTAAGTATTTATTTCATGTCTATCTTTCCTAATCTAGTTCCATGTCAGCATCGTTCTGATCATTATGTTTCAATCATCATACTCGTTTCATGTCGTTGATGGGGAATACATCAAGGCCCTCCTGCAACAAGTCACTTCCTGTCGACATCAACACATCATGGAGGAAGTTGACTTATAAACACCCCTTGGCACCTTGGTTCTTGCATACATTAGTCACAAGTTTCATCACTCTTGGCAGCAGGTTTATGTCATTGGCCTATAGTAGCTTGAGAGCCATTAACATCATCGGTGGTTTCTCTTGCATTTTTTAATGGCTTACATCATTGGTCAGTATTAAAATAGTGTCTACCATGTTTGAATCCAGCTCATTCATTCACATGGTTAGACTCATACATTATTTGGTCGTGTGAATGAGATAGAAGACCCTGAATCTAGTTTCATCCTTCTAGGCTACTATTTAAGGAGTTATACAAAGATCACAATGTATGATGGTCAAGATCATATAGATAGTCATCCAGTCATGGGTCCACCAACTGCTAATGTGGACACATTTTTTTATCATTGTACATGTTATGTTAGCTTATGACCTGAGTATGGGTATGCCTCCCTCATCAAACAAATATATCATGTTGTAAATGTATTATAACAGATGAATTCATTAGTTATCCTTGATCCCTTCTTGTCACAAGGTAAAGTACTTAAGTCATTAGTCATCATCTATGACTTTGTGCTTTAGTGGCATTTTGTTATAGGCCATTTTGTCACATACAATCAGTAAGCCTCCTAATGGGATCAATCAACATCGTATTCCCCTTGTCATAATCTTGCACAAAGCCCTAGGCATGTACCTTTCATTTCCCAGAGTTTTAGCCTTAAACTGCATCATCTAAGCAAGTTTGAGGACCAACGCTTCCTATAAGCCTACTATGGTACGTTCACCAGTAGGTTGCTCCACTATGGCTTGCGTTGGTCAACAACAGGTTGCTCCCATTTGCACCTGCGTTGGTGCTAGAAATTTGAGAGAGTGATCGGGATTCTAGAAGCTTCCCCTTCTAGGAGTTTTTAGAAGTTGTTTCAATTACTTACCTTCGATAAAACATTCAGATCCTATCCTTCCCTAATTTGGATTTTGCATCACTTATCACTTGATCCTATCCCTCCATAAAAGGTGGATCTCTTACCTTAGATTGGTAATTGGATAAGAAATCCCAACTTAGCTTACTTCTCTATATATTCCTAGCCTTTTATGTGGTTGGGGGTTGGCTTTTGGAGAGTAATTTTTCCCTTATGTTGTTGTAGTGAGTGGTCATCATCTCATGCATTTAGGATGATTGGAGGTGCATATTGTGATAAGGAAAGTCAACAACTTGGAGGAGATATTCTACAATATCAACTACTACTTATGGTTTTAATCTCATTCCATTTATAGTAATGCAAAGAATCCATTGTTTTCCTATATGTGATGTTGTTATTTCACTTATTTCAATACCATGTTGATCTGTTGAATGAAGTACTTAGATGATACTGCATAGATCTCATAATTTCTTGGCTTATGTTATCTGACTGTGTAGGTTCTAATTTTGGCATTCAGAGCTGGAATTGGAGCTTCCAAGCTGAAGAAGGAGAAAAGTGTGTGAAGGATTCCAAGTAGGCTTCACTCTGTTGTCTATTTACTTTAAGGAAAAGCATTATGTTCCTTGTCTCTATGTTGTTCTAGGTTAGCCACTGACCTAGTTGAGATACTTTTGTTTGCAATCATAAATTCCATATAATATGACATGTATTCCAAGTTGAATGGTGGGTAAAACATTATAGTGGGCATCACTTCTGGTTTATTAATGGCTATGGAAATTGGCAAAGGAAAAGAGGCAATAAATGATAGTTTAATTAAGGAAATAAAGGAAAATAGGAAAGAAGGAAGATGAAGAGACACAAATATGCTTTCAAGAGAAATTAGAGAGAAAATGAAGGAAAGTGAAAGAAAAAAGGAAAAAGGAAAGGAAGATTCTAGACATCAATGATAAATAGGCATTAGAGAAACAATTCACATCTTTTGTCAGTTCAATTTTGGTTCTCTCATTCCAAACTCTTGCACACTTAGAGCATTTTAGAATTCAATAGGACTTGGAGAAAGAAATAAAAGTACAAGCAAGGAATTGGTGGGCAACAGAAAATAAAATTGGATCAACTGCTATAGTAGGGATACATTACAGGTAATAGGTTGCATGTGTGATTTCCTTGTTGCGATTTGGATGCATAGTATATGCATGTGGTTCCTTGGTTACTTGTTTTTGTTGGACCTTAAAATTGTCATTCATTTCCATTACATTTTCACTTATATTTCCATATTGTCACCTTCACTGCACTTCCATTTCATTACATTTACCTCCATTTCATTACATTTACCTTACCATTATCATTATTAGGTCACATTTATGTTTCTCCAAACTTTATTAATTCTTAACATTTTAAAGTGAATTTATGGTTTAAAATTAGAAAATAATGTGCATATGCTTATACCTAATAAGTGGGATGAGATTGTTGACATGTGTATGTCAAAAGAAAGCTTCTAAAAGAACTTTATGTGGCCTCCCAAAACCAAACTCGAATTTGAGTGGAGAAGATCATGGGATCATAAGGATATGTGTCTCATTTCTTATTTGTATTGAAACTCTAAAAAGACATGTGTCTTATCATTTCCCATTTTGATTGTAACTCTAGAGATATAGGGAGAGATTCATGGACTCTCATTAATGAGATAGATTCTCATCTTTTTTTATAAATAGGGGAAGTATTATCCTATCAAGGCGGGTAAAGGAGGAAAAGAAGAAAAATAATTATAGAATGTTTGTAACAAGGCTTGAGATAGAATGGAATGTAAAGTGAAGAGCTATTGATGTAATGAGATTAGGAGTGTAGATTTCCAATGTGTAAAGTTGTGAGTTCAATAAAGAAGGTTATTTTCTATTATTGAATTTTAGAATGTGAGTTTTGTGAGTTGGAATGCTATTGGACAATCGAAGGGCCCCCATCAACCATGTGTATCCCTTTTTAAATTCGTAAGTTAATTAGTTTGTTTTACTTTGATTCATGTAGATAGTTTAGCTTTCCATTGCAAATGTTATTTTATTTTTAAATTGTATATTTACTTCACTGTGTAATTTTATGTTTCCTAAGAGATTCTAAAAAAAGTAGTGTTTTATTTATTTTCTAAAATTGGATTTCTTGAAGCATTAGAGCATACAGTGACTTAGTTTTCTTTCACATCTCTTTACAATTCTTTCTTAGATTTAGCTTTACATTCACTGTTTAACCCTATGTTTTCCAAAGAGGTTCTCAAGAAGGTAGCATTCAACTATTTTCAATATTGGTTGCTTGAGGCTTTAAGAATAAACAATGATTTAGTTTCTTTCCTTATGCTTTTGTCATGCTTTTTAGATTAAGCTTTCATCTATTGTGTAATCTCATGATCAGCAAGTCCAAGAAGGTAGTTCTTCCAATTTGGGTTGCCTAAGAGGCATTAGATCACATAGTAGCTGCAATATTTCATTTCCATGCTTTTATGATGCTTTCTTATATCACGACTAATGTATACTCGATTGCTTAAGTCCTTTCAAGAAGATGATTTCGACGTCTTCCTATATTGAATGTTCACAATAGTATTTGAGCGTGTAGTAGATCATAGTTGTTTTTATATTGCTTGCTTTCATTTCATTTCATAGGATTAGTTTTATTTTTGATCAATAGCTTTCAAGGATAGGATAGGAAGTGATTTCATTTTCATCTTATTAATGAATACAATTGTATCTAGAATAATGCCCTGCTTTTCATAGACAAGGTGTCGGCCTAGATTAGACTAACCGTTCAAGTTTTTGATTTGATTTTATGCAAATTAAGTTAGTTGAAGTACATTTCCTTTTCTTCCTTATTAGAAATTAGTTTTTATATTAAACATCCATTAGAGTTAGTTGATCATTGACACTTAACATCCATTAAAATCATTAGGCATAAAAGACAAAACCCTCAAAACAATACAAAAACATACTCAACAAAGTAATAAACAAGGTTAACTAAGCACATATTGTGCACCACACTTCATCAGTTTACTAACCCTGGTCGATAATTTATGTTAGAAATTTAAGACATTAAATTGGTTGAACATTTTGGCGCCATTGTCGGGGAAGTGTAATTAGGAGACCTTATTTCTTACATCTAAAAAAAAAATGAATAATAATTTCTCGAGTATGCTCTCCTCCTGCACTTGCGTGATCTAGAGGATCAGAAAAATAATCTTTATGTCAATAAATAAAATTAAAAAAAAACAACAAGAAAAATTAAACATAATAAAACAAAAGAGAAAAAAACTTCAAATATACAAACCTTCAAGCACCATGTAGCTATGGCAAATTGCTGAGGTTTCCCACTTGCAGAAAAGACAAAGCCAATTGGAGTTTAGTGAGCAAGGTTGAGTTTTAATTCGATTAAAAGAGCAGTTCACTCTCCAATATATATTTTACTCTGACTGTTAATCATCAAAAACCAAATGCCAAGGAATGAATCTTGTCCTTACATTGCCCACCATTGAATCATGTAGGTGTGATGTGGATAGTTGATCCTTGAAGAACACATACAGTCATTCTCCCAAACCTTGAAGTTTCTCATTCTGATTTCTAAGTGTTACACAGTAAAATGTCACTGCCATCATGTAAGTCTCCCTACTGTGTTATGAAACCACATTCACCTATGCTCATGCTCCTCAAAATGGCTAAAAAACCCTCTTTGCCTAAGTTAAATGAATCATCGCGTCTGTTAATCAAATAACCGCGCTGACAGGCGGAGTCCAGTGTACCTGATGCGCTGCCAGCGCGGAAGCACACGTCTTTTCCGCGCTGGTCCCATTTTACAAACAGTGCACCCTCCGTTTGTCCTGTTGAGCACTGACCGGACCTCCTCTATAGTTGATCTGCGATGTCAGCGCGTCAGTTCAGTGTCTCACCCGCGCTGATCTTGTTTGGGCGAAGTTGTTCTAACAACCAGCCTTCCAGATCCCTCCAGACTTGGTTTTTAGCATTGTTGAGGTCGCCACCCTTTCTCTGGCATGTCTGTTCGACTGACCATCCACTTATCTTGGTGGAAAGCTCATCCCTTACCTATTCATGGAGACTCCTTCTCTTTATAAGCCTCCTCCATGGCCCATGAGCAGCTAGTTTGGAACATATAGACTTTGTTGGGGAATTCTTAGTGCATTTTAGTGCTGCTCTTTGTAGGCATTTGGTGTGTTGTGTGAGGATTGCTTTGAGCTTGAGGAAGGTCATGAGCTTGTTGCCTTGTATGTGAGAGAGAGGCCTCTTTGACTTGGGAGATTTGCTTCAAAGGTGAATGCTTGGAAGACATGCTGGCTGGACCCTCCTGGACCCTCTAGGGAAGGACTCAGCGTCAGGACTTCGGTTGTACCTTACTCTACTTTTTGTTAATAAAGATAGATGACTACTCTTATGGTTCCATTTACATTTGTCCAATGAATGATTAATGCAAATTGTATCTTTCCTGACCGATACATAGTTGTTGTTAGTAGATTTTACGCTTGTGTTTTCCCTCTTTTGCTTGTGCAGGTGTTCATCCGCGAGGATAGCGGGGAATTGTGATTGGCTAGAGCGAAGGAGCGAGAGGAGTATCTCTTCGACAAACAAGCATTGGAATCCAAGTAGGTTATTCTCACCCACTTGTTAATTACAACTAGGAACCTGCAGTGTAGCATTGTTCGATTGTTGCTAGACCCCTGTTGGGCTAGTAGGGATCGCCTCTATCCGTAGAGGGGATTTACCTATCCAACACATGTAACCATAATAATAATAAAGTGACAAACATATCAGTAACCCTAATTCTTATAACAAACATTAACCAACATACCTGCATGCCCACCATACAAACCTGTATGGTGATCTACTGTTACCCCAAAGTCTAGTGCTGTAACCTCACTCTGATGCTTTTTATCTCTTGCTTTACCTCAACCAAGTCATTAGCATCATAACCTACCAATAACATCATGATGACCAAATTGCATACAATGACCTCATGCATAACAACCTTCACCATGGAAATGCATGCATAACAACATATAGATATTGACATGCATAACAAATGCATATACAACCACACACTCATGACGACACATTCCATAACAACACCGTCAACATTCACACGATGACATCACTACAACCATGATCAACACCATGCAAATGCAACAATCACAAATACAACTGACATGAATGCATGACCAACACACATCCCATCTAATCCGAGGGGTGAACCATGCTCTGATACCACTTTGTAACACCCTCCTCCCACATATACCCAAGTAACCGACTAACCGGGGTAAACATGTGACGAGAAGTTACTATGATATGATTCAACTCCCTATGTGTCAATTAAGGAAGTGGAATCGCCGAAAACCCTTAATGCAGACCTTATGTACCTGCTACAAGACTCCCAAAATGAATCCCATTCATTCCCCTAACTAGAGCTTGGTTCCCACTGAGTTTTAGACCATTAAACCCCTGGACACTCCCTTTATATGGACAAGGGTGCATCTGAAAACCTCCATACGCTCGCACAACAAGGCATGCGTGTGTTTGAGGACTTTTATCCTCATACCTGTGCCTGGACTTAAGGAATTGTGCCACTTTTCAAGCCAAGAATCCAGGTCACTGCCCAGAAACCCTTGTAGCTTTTGGAATCCATAAATTACATGATGAAAAGACTTACCAATCAAAAGCTGACCGCAGGACTAGGCATGGCCATCCCCAACCGAGACTAACATTTTGTCAAACACTTGGAATCAATGCAATCTATGGGAAATGAATACAAGACAGAGCATAAATGACTGATAACTCATATGAGACTTGACAAGAAGGATCATCACCCTCTTCCATTAACTTCTTTGACATTAATTAGGTCTTGCATCCATTATCCTTTTAGTTAGAATTAAATAGATGAAATAACTATGACAATAACCAATGATATAACCATGCTTATAACCAACATTATACCATGTAAGTAACAATGAGATAACAACTATTAAAGCCACATAATAACACATACCAAAGCAAGACAAATTAGCTTTTATTAAACATATGTAAGATCCGACCAGGTTCGAGACTTCCACTTACCACCCAACCATAGACATGGATGAACCAAATCTTTCTTTCATCCAACCACCCCCGTACCATATGTTGTAACATGATTTATTTTTGATAAGTTAGTTTTTATTTATAAAAGAGGGTATGAAAAAATAAAGAATAAAAATGAAAATATGAAAAAATAGTACAAAAGAAAGAAAAAGAGATGAAATAAAACCCCATCAAAAGAAAATGGAAATTTTTATAAGTGTGCCTGTTTAAATGCCACTTCATAGAAATAAATTGCATTGTAATAAATCAAGGTTTTGTGTGCAGCTTGTTTAAATGCCACAACTTTCTTCTGATTTGAGTCATACATTTTACTTATGATCAAATCATTTAAATTTATGTTTTAGATTAGATAATAAGTTCACCAAACTATTTAATCTTGGTAGAACATTATTAGATATGATAGAATAGAATAAATATGGACTAATATGCTCAAAATTTGGCCAAAGATGTATTATATTAGGATTACAAGTAAATTAGGCAAAATAATGGCTTCTAGTCTAAATGCGCCAAAAGTTAGATTAAGATTTGATTAGGATTTAATTACCTTTAATTGGTGATTAATTTTTATGTAAATAAGCATTATAAAGCTTTTTAGTCAAAGTTAGAAAAGGACAAAATTGTTTTGTTGTGAATCACTAAAGGTCGAACACAATCGGACAACTATCCACTTCCCCACCCAGATCAATGGTGAGGAAGCCATTTCGCACCCCTTCGCTACGTTATGCGATAACGGAAGGGGGGTCTAGAAAGCAGTATCATTCCCGTGGTCCCCTCGCTACATGTCACCTCCTCTGCACTTCGCACCCCCCGGCTCATTACCGCTTACCACCACCCCCCCTTCCGAAATCCACTTATCTTTTCCCACGCCTTCCGATACCGTGGCAATGGTAATATCCTTCCTGCACCCTCCATTCCCAACCATTGCGTGCCACATGTCCCTATCTGTTGTCACTTATCCACTATCTATTTCCTCTCGTTACTGTTCTTTCCTCTGCATTAATGACAATCTTCCCGATCAGTAATGGCTTTCCCTTAACGTTAACATATCCCAATTATAAATAATTCCCTCTCCCCATTACGCCATTTTCCCTAAACTACTCTTTAATTGTGATTTACTGTTTGTTAAGTTCACTGCTCTTGATTTTATTCTACACCATTGCTAAACTTACTACCAGAACACATCTCCTTGAGGTATTTGTCTCCCTATTTTTTGTTATCCCTTCATTGAAATTCTGTAATCATGGCTCCTAAGAGAAAAGATCAACCATCTACAAGTTCATATTCATTGCAAGAAAACCCAAAAGCCTCTAATGCCTTATGCCTTGATCACATTCCATTGGCTGACCAGTTCGAATTGCACCATTGGCTAAAGCAGACCTATATTGACTTTGAATATGAAATTAATCTATGGGAATCCTTACTACCCCTGTATATGTTTCCTTAAACCCATTCTTTTCCTGATCTAGTCATGTGGTGCCAAGCTAAGTATAACTCTCTGCAGAGAACTGTGATAGCTCAAAATGGAGACATTCTGATATCTATCACTCCAGAAATTATCAATAAGATGCTTATGATCCCTGAAAATAATTCCCTTATCTTTTTCTCCACTGCTGTTTTAATGGACCTATATCATAAGCTTACTTCCCTCAAAGAGCTCAAATCTTTGAGATCTTTCTCCCAGAAGATGTTGAACTTCCTAAAAGGAATCCTCCCTGTCCAACATCCATGATCCTTGAGAGAGCCAAACACATTATTTCCCTAGTTTCTTGCTTGTTAGGATACCAAATAGATCAATGGGTAGATGAATCTATCCTAGGTTATCTATCCATTTTTTTAAAGAAAACAAACCTGCTTTCATGAATAATTATAGTCAATTTTTGGCTGAAAGTATGCATGATCAACTAATGAAAATAATTACTGAAGGAGTGTCTAAATATTTTTTTGTGTTAGTGCATATGATTATTTTTCAATAGGGAGACAGGTTACCTATAGCTCTACACAAGCAGAATGATTAGCAAGTGAATCAAGCAGTCACACAATGGACATCATTGATCAGAAGGAACTCAACTGAGTTCAAGTTTTCTGACTTCATTGACTTTTTTATTCATCCAGTTGCACAACTTCCCGACAGCTAGAAAGAGCCCAGGATCAATCCAGAAATTAAAAGGATCCTACACCTCAATCATCAAGCTAGAATAGGAGACTGGTATCTCTACCAAAATTATACATAGATTTGAGTATATGGTTGTGAATTGGCTCCATATAAATTTCCCAAATATGTTCCAATGAGAATTTTCTCTCTAGAATATATTAGGCAAATGATTAACATGGATGAACTTCTGTTGGGCATGGGATCCCCCAAGGGAAGTTTTGGGGCTAAAAGCCCAGATTTTGGCTAAAAATTGTAAATCCAATGTAAAGACTCCGCATTTTGTGGGCGCGGAGCGCGAAGTTGTAAATGAGTCATAGGGTTGTCACCCTCAATTTTGTAATGTAATTTCGTCTTTTTTCCCATGGTTTCGGACCATGGGATTGTATAAATAGAGCGAGGCTCCAAGTAGTTGAGACATCAAAAGAGAATTAGAATGACCATGGAATAGAAGCATAGTGGAAGATCTAAGGGTAAGGTCGAGTCTTTGGGTTGTAGAGTAGGAGAAGGCTTTGCAGATGAGTGCATAGAGGCCTAGTAGTCCGCAGCTGAGTGCAGAGGGCAAGTCGAGTCTGTAACTGTTGAAGCATTAATAAAGAGAAGTTTTACCTCAATTATGTGTATTTATTTCCTGTTTTCTATATCGAATATATTGGGTATAAATTGCATTTTTGTTGTCTATATGGTGCGGAACATATATAAGTGTGTAGATTAAGTGAATGTGAGTTAAAGTAGCTGGTTACACGAAGTTGACTAACATCTATAAGAGGATAATTAAGATGCATGGTGTAACTTGGGGAAATAGTGTAGATCGCTGGCCTAGCAGCGCGAAGGTATCTTAGCCCCTGGTTAGGGCTGTGCAAAGGACAATTATAATAGATCGCGAAGGTATCACAGGTTAAGATAGTTCACAAAGTGACTTGCATGAAGGCAGGCACAATTGAACTAAATTGACCCTCAAACATCTCAAGGGTGTGGAAACTTGGTTCCAGCATCCCCCCATACTGCTTTGGGTGAGACTTCAATCTGCGCTCCGGGGTTGATGCCGAAAGGGCTAGTAGTGTAGGGATTTGTTTGGCTAATTAACTCCAAACTTGGGTCAGGCCCCATCAAGCCAACAAATGGTTCCATTGTCGAGACCAGAATCTGCATAGAGATGTCTGATGTCGTATCATTGGAATCCAACTAAGAAGGAAATTGAAGGCTAGTTAGACAGAAGAATTCATGAGTTCGTAGTGCAGGAGAACAGGAACTCGCGACTGACAAAAGAAGAGTGGTTAGACTGCTACCTGTACATAGAGATCCACAAAATATTCCTCGCGCCTTTCCCTACTGAGCTTTACAAGTGGATCACGAAGCTAGCAGATAGCTAAGGAAGGTGGAAACTCAACAATCCTATTGTGTGGACCCCTGAATTAGTACGAAGGTTGGTATCATCGGAGGATAAGATCGCACGTGTCGTTGATCACTGGATCGATATAGGAGGATTCATTACTGAGTTCGTGGTTGACACTGCAGTTAGCTACAGCGAGGTAGAGGGACGCTTTCTCAAGGGACCACAAGGTAAGTAAGTAAAGTCTCTAAATACGTGGATTAAAATGTTATTGTGCGAAAAGAGGATTATGCAATTACCTTAATGTTCAAAAACTTACATGAACGAAGGAAATAAGGGACCAAAAACTAGCCCTTAGATTTCACCTCCGTGAGGGGACGAGGAAGAGTTCGCGAAGGTCTCTCCACGAAGCGCGATCCATTTAAAAAGACAAAGAATTATGTGAATACCATCCCCACCCACACTGCCACTAGCTTCACCGCCTTCACCTCCATCTTCGCCCGTACCACCTCCACCACCACTACGAGTCAATATGGCAAGCATGATAAAGTTGCATGTTTTCAAGGGAGTGGGAAATGAGGATCCATACCAATTTTGGTTTGTCATACGAGTCGTATGGGAAGTGCAAGGAGTTATGGATGACAATATAAAGAAAGCGACATTGGTTAGTGCCTTGCAGGACCACGTTCTGATCTGGTATATTAAGCACCCCAATGATAATCCAAATGTGGGAATCGCGGATATCCAAGCAGCGCTAAATAGAGAATTTGGCAGGCCAATGTCTGAAGCACAGTCGATCATTGGATTCAAAGAAATCACGATGCTACTAGGCAAAAATCCTTGGGAGTTTGATCAAAGGTTGAAGTGTACGATTCACGAAGCTAATATCAATCTGATGGATGGATAATATCATGAATGGTTTGTAGCATCGCTAACGCCACATTTAAGGAGTGCGTTATCGTAACAGAAGTTAACGACTTAGGTAGAGGCCTTAGAGACTGCGATGAGGCTGCATGAGACCCCGATGCAGGATCTTAACTCAGGGGTTCAACAGATCCATGCACAATTGAAGAATTTATGCTTAGAAATGCAGAGTCTGAGACAAGATAGGACAACTCAACTAGAAGTGCGCGAAGAAGTGTGGTGTGTAAAATGCAAATGTCAAGGTCATGACAAGAATCACTGCCCGGTGTTCACAAATTACCTCGCGGGAGGAGGATCGATGCTGTTAATGCCAGAAGCACAAGAAATACCTAGCACAATGCCTTCCTTGTGGTGTGCGATTTTTCAAATAGGTGGAAAACACGCTACAGACAACTTCCATTTGTTACAAAAGTATACACAAAATTCGCAGGTATTGTTCTGTAATTTTTGTAGGTTGGTGGGACACGATGAGCGCACTTGTAGAAGCTATGATCTAATGATGGATAGAACTCCCACCTATAGAGTTTAGGCCGAAACATTACCCCTAGACCAGAATACAAGAGTGGCGCAAACAAGATTTCAGGGCAGTGGACGAGGTCGAGGCAGAGGAGGACCTAGAAGATGTCGCGGTCAGTTGATATGCTACAATTGCAGAGGGCTGGGACATTATGCTTGTGATTGTACGAATCCAACACGGTCGTCGTGTTTATATTGCACTTTGTTTGATCATGAGATAGAAGATTGTCCTACACTGATAGCTAGGATACGCGACAAAGGAGCGCTACCGACCCCCCTTCCCGACTCAGAACCTGCAGATGATGAGATCTGAGCTGTGCGAGGAAGATCCAAATGTGAACATTGTGCTCTGAAGTGGAATTGCGATGGGAGATGACAAAGGTAAACAACCCAAAGATAGTGCTTGGGTTTACAAAGCTTTGGTGAAGGAAGCAGAGTTTGATTTGGAGCGCACTAGGGAAACCTTCATGGAAGCTAAGAAGAGCTTCACTAATGCCTCCACTTTAGGAAGAAAAGATAAACTGGAACCGGAGATGGACCCATCTATGCTCACGACGTTCCTGAAAACATGCATGAAGTTACTACGCAATTGTAAAGGGATTACAGGAACTCATTAACAGATGCTCTGGGACTACACCAGGAGAACCACGCATGATCAGAAAGATTGGAAAGCATAAGACAAGGACAGGAAGAGAAATGAGGTTAACTGCACAAATTGGAGAATATGAAATGGACCAAGTAATTTTGGATTTAGGATTGGACGCAAATGTTCTGTTGAAGTAGACATGGGAGCACATGGGGAGACCTACGCTGTAGTGGTCTCCTATTCAACTACGAATGGCAAACCAACAGAAGATAATACCGATGGGGCGATTGTAGGGAATCATTGTGGATATTGAGGGAGTGAGCGCGCTAGCAGAATTTGAAGTAATAGAGATTGTTGATGATAGAAATCCCTATCCCGAACTCTTAGGAATTGATTGGGCCACTGACATGAATGGGGTGATTAATCTGAAGAAGTGCAAGATGATTTTTGAGAAGAAGTCACTATGCGTAGTTATACCTCTAGACCCTGTTGAAGGATCGCGCTATACAGAGCCAGTGCGCGACTATGAAAGTGATGATGATTTGGACTACATCTATAAGATAACAACGCGAAACCAGGACTGGGTAAATCCCACTGCGGATGGACGGCTTGCATGGGAACACGAGAGATCTTGTACTTTGAATTCGGATGAGGAAACGAAGCGATGGCAGAACCGGTTACATGAGGTGACTACACTGAATTGTAATATGATGACATGGTCACTGCACTGCGTATTGATAGAAGTAAGAGATTTGCCTACTTATGATGGCCTAAGTGAGGTAGATACTTTCTTGAATAAATTTGAAAGGGAGGTGCCAGAAAAGAAATGCTTCTAGGCATTAAATTAGGTACTGCGCGCTACGCCCGCGAGGTGGTGGGGTACGCAGAAAGGGAGATTTGACGACTAGTGCAAGTGTAGGGGAATGATGTTCTTACAATTTGGGAAGCTAAGGATGCGGTTGACAGATAAGTACAATGGATAGGATGATCCGCGTGCGCATATGGCCAAATAGACACAAGCCTATGGGGAAAGCCACAACCTGAGTGGGTACACCTGTTTTGTCATACCTTGGATGCTATACCAATGAACTAGTACATAGAAACAAAGCTCCACCACGGTACATGTGAATGGGATGTTCTGCGCAAAGGATTCGTGATGAACTTCAATTTTGAGGATGAGTGGGACAACATTGATGAAGCGCTACAAGAGGTAAAAGTAGCCATCTTTAGGATACCATAGGAGCTAGTGGAATTGATTTAGCCTGAATGGGCTACTCAGCTGAGCTACGTGTTGGAATGTTATAATGTAATTACTGAAGAAGAAGATGAAGATCCGCGGAAAATTAACATTCTAGAGACGGAAGGCCACCGCGAGGTTTAGGGACCACAGATTGAGAACCCCAACATAACCGCACCGGTGAAAACTAAGCAGGTGAATATTGGTACGGAGGTGGAACCTAAATTTGTGAAGATTGGAGACTATTGGGATAGCCCAAAGGTGGATACGGTCACTAAATTGCTCCGTGAATATCAATGCTTATTCCTGACCAAATTTACAGATTTGAAGGGAATAATTAGAGATTTAGGGGTAATGAAGATCACGTTAAAACTTGACGCGAAGCCAGTCAAGCACTGACCATATTGCTTAAATCTGAAATACAAGGAGAAGGTCCACGTAGAACTAGACAAGATGCTCATGGTAGGCATCATCAAGCTTGTGGAGGAATCCGATTGGGTAAGCCTGATGGTGGTACAAGAAAAGAAGCAGTTGGAAGAATTAAGAATATGCGTGGATCTCAAAAAGTTGAACGACGCGTGCGTACATGATCCATTCCCAACTCCGTTCACAGATGAGGTGTTGGAAAATGTAGGTGGTCAGGAAGATATTCTTTCACTGATGGGTTCTCAGGGTACCATAAGATCAAAATCGTTCCAGAGGATAGAAGCAAGACAACCTTCACGACTAAGTGGGGTTGCTTTCAATATACTGTCATGCCATTTGGATTAAAGAATGCCCCTGCTATATTTTCGCGCGTAGTCATTGTGACATTTAGGGAATATATTCATAAATTCTTGGAGGTCTATTTTGACGACTGGACTGTATTTGATCTGGTTAGGTGCCATGTAGCGAACTTACGCTTGATGCTGGATACATGCCGAAGATACCAAATTGCACTAAACCTCAAGAAGTGTACGTTCCTCATTCCTTTTGGGAACTTGTTGGGGCATGTGGTTTGTAGACAAGGGCTGATGGTATACCCTGTGAAAATCATGGTGATTTTGGATTTGCAAGCTTCGCGGAGTGTGAAGCAGTTGTGCGCTACTCTATGGCATACGGGGTACTACAGGAAGTTCATGAAAAGCTATGCACAGATCACCGCGTCGATGGAAAAGCTGTTGAAAAAGGATGTCACGTTCTGCTAGAACGATGACTGTAGGAAAATCCTGGATGTATTGAAAGAAAAGATGGTCACTGCGCCGATTTTGGTCTTCGCGAACTGGAAGAAAGAGTTCCATGTCCATGTTGACATGTCGAGTATAGCACTGGGGGTAGTACTAACACAGGAGGGTGGAGAAGGCTTGGATCACCCTATCGTGTTCACAAGTCGCAGATTATCTAAAGAAGAAAAGAATTATTCCACCACTGAACGTGAGGGACTGGCTATAGTGTATGCACTCCAAAAATATAGGCACTACTTACTAGGGGGACACTTCAAGATGTATACAGATCATTCTGCACTGAAATACTTGGTCAATAAGCTTGTGTTGGGGGGGTGCATATGCAGATGGCTTTTATTGTTATAAGAATATGATTTTGAAGTTTTTGTGAAGCCGGGACGATTGAATGCAGGACCAGATCACCTGTCGCGCATTGAGACAAGAGAGGAACCTACTAGTCTGGTGGAAGGATTACTTAATGCACAACTCTTTGCTATGTGCATAGCGGATGGACATTTTGAAGATGTAATTCACTTTCTCACAACTGGAAATGCACCGAAAGGGTACTCCATCTAGTAGAAGGAACTAGTGGTGCGCGCGGTAGATTTCTCTGTCATTGCGGGGCACCTATATAAGATGGGGAATGATGAGATACTGTGAAGGTATGTACCTGAATTTGAATGAAGTAATATCCTTGCGAATGCTCATGGGGGTGCTACAGGAGGACATTATGCAGGGAGAGTGACCACGCAGAAGATTCTCTGCGCAGGGTTGTGGTGGCCAACCCTTCATTAGGATTCAAAAGCACATTGCAAGGCCTATGATGTCTGTGAAAGAAAAAGTAAACCATTGTAGAGGCACAAGATGCCTTTGAATCCGCAAATGATGTTGTAGCCCTTTGAAAAGTGGGCGATCGACTTCGTAGTACCTATCAAACCAGTATGGTTGCACCAGAGGAAGCCATGGATATTGGAGAAATGACTGTTGAGGAGGCTGTGTAGGCCATAATAGTAGGAAAAGCCCCTTAAAGTGCCAAGATAGTCGCACAAATCCCTAAATCACTGCGCACACCGAGACCAAGAAAGATAAGCAGCCTATGGTACCAGTGCACGTGTTCCCTAAGAATCCATTAAGGACGAGACTCACCATGGAAGAAAAGGGGAAATGTTGTGCACCTGCATGACCAACACTGTAATGCTGCCAGAGGGTGCAATGGTTACAGAAAATGAGGCCGACAGGCCTATGGTCAGTGCACTGAAGGGATTTGGGATAAACATGGTTGCGCTCCCTCGGGAGACGCTCTATGTTCTGCAGGATGGAGTGACTGGAGAACTGTAGGCTAGGGAGGGTCGCACGCTCTAGGTGATGAGAAAGCAATGGATTAATATTAAAAAATTGAGCCTGCAATGCGACGAGGTCATGACATAGGACAAAAAGCTCATGCAGGTGGTTGAGGAAGCTTGCTAAATGGTCCTTGAGTTGGCTATCCTAGCAGAGGAACCAACGGAGGTGCACATTTGGAGACTAGCAGCAGGGATGCGCGAGGCAAAAGAAGAAATGGCTAAGGTTTAGCTGGAGTTGAACCTTCATATCGCTGAGCTGCAATTGAAGGCACAACCTTCAACTCCGCCTGAGGTGAAGGAACAATGCGCCAATGCCATTACAACAGGAATAACGAAGATCAACAGTGTAGTGAAGGACTGCACCAAACTATTTGAAGAGTCGTTCGAGGTCCTCACCACTCTATAGGAGGAAAAAAACATATAGTGCTTTGAAACATAGGTGCGTGAGCTCCAACAACAATACGATGAAATAAAAGGGACTACACAAATGGTGGCCCTTACACAGAGGCTCACACGAATGCAGCAGGCAAAAGCGCTCAAGGAGCAGGTAGACGATGCGTGACATAAGGAAGTTGTCTTGAAGGTGCATGTATAACCATGGATTGATGAGGCATTCATCATTATAGCCTCGATTGAAGCCAAGCTCGTGCAGATGCAGGGAACACAGGAATAGATTCAGGGAAGCAGTGCAAATACAACGATTTCTGAACAACACATCCAGGAAATGTAGTAGGCAGCTACTCAGTGTGCTACCGACCTTGTAGCAATTCAGGCAGAGTTGGGAGGTCTTCGTGCAAAGATCTCCGCACCAAAATCATGACTCGAGGGTAAGTCACAATGTTTGTGTTGGGGGCCTGTTGGGTGTGGGATCCCCTAAGGGAAGTTTTGGGGCTAAAAGCCCAGATTTTGGCTAAAAATTGTAAATCCAATGTAAAGAATCCGCATTTTGTGGGCGCAGAGCACGAAGTTGTAAATGAGTCATAGGGTTGTTTGCCCTCAATTTTGTAATGTAATGTTTGCTTTAGAGATCTACCCATGGTCTGCTGACTATGGGATTGTATAAATAAAACGAGTCTCTAAGTAGTTGAGACATCAAAAGAGAATTAGAATGATCATGGAATAGAAGCATAGTGGAAGATCTAAGGGTAAGGTCGAGCCTTTGGGTCATAGAGTAGGACAAGGCTCTGCAGCTGAGTGTGCAGAGGCTTAATAGTCTGCAGCTAAGTGCGCGAACCCCTGCAGTTGAGTGCGCAGGGCGAGTCAAGTCTAAAATTTTTGAAGTATTAATAAAGAGAAGTTTTACCTCAATTTTGTGTATTTATTTCCTGTTTTCTGTATCGAATATATTGGGCATAAATTTCATTTTTGTTGTCTTTATGGTGCACGAATATAAATAACAATGTAGATTAAGTGAATGTGAGTTAAAGTATCTAGTTATGCAAAGTTGACTAACATCTATAAGAGGATAATTAAGATACGCGCTTGGGGAAATAGCATAGATCGTCGGCCTAGCAACGCGAAGGTATCTCAGCCCCTGGTTAGGGTTGTACGAAGGACAATTATAATAGATCATGAAGGTATCGTAGGTCAGGATAATGCGCAAAGTGACCCGCGCAAAGGTAGGCACAGTTGGACTAAATCGACCCCTCAGACATCTCAAGGGTGCAGAAACTTGGTTCCAGCATCCCCCCATATTGCTTCGGGTGAGACTTCAGTCCACACTTTGCGGACTGATGCCAAAAGGGCCAATAGTGTAGGGATTTGTTTGGCTAATTAACTCTGAGCCTGGGTCAGGGCCCATCAAGCCAACAACTTCATTTCATTTCAGGGAAGAGGAAGTCTCAATTCAAAATCAAGTCACATGTAGGATCATTCATTTGTAATACCATATCAGGAGGTATTGAAGTAGATTCAATCCTTAAACATATGGGATTCTTGCCAAGTTTCACCTCGTCTTATGACCCATTCAATATTATTTCCAACTTAAGGGTGGAACTCAAAACCACACCTTACAATCATACTCCAAGACTAGAGATTGAGAAGTAGAAAAATCATGAATAGTGGGAGGAGAATACACTTCAAGAAGCAGAAGAATAGGTTTTACCTCCTTCTACTCTCTAGACTCCCACTTCTCAAAGCAGGCAAGACAAGAGACCCAGAGAAGAATCTTCATCATCAGAAAAAAGTGAAAAAGTATTCATTCATTATCAGAAGAAATCAAGGACTGAATCCAAAGGCACTACTACTGCTCAATGTCAGAAGGAGCCTATAATCATTAATTTGGACGATTCACGGGTTTCTACAAGGATAGAAGAAATTGTAATCACTCCTCTATCTTCCTCTTTAGTTTCGTAGAATTTGTTGGAGATCATCAAGTCAGCACGAGCAAGTCAGCAAGAGGAACCAAACATCTTCACTAATTTCCTTGAAGTTAAACAGAAGAATGAAACTTTAAAGGAAATTGTATATGGTTAGTTTTGGAAATAGACATCAACTTCGTAGCATAGGCTACTGACACCTTTTAACAGTGAGAAAGGTAGGATGCAAATGGAATTCCTTCAAACCCAAGTGCCTTTCCAAAGGCTTCTTCAGATTATAAGAAGACTATATTTTCTTTTGATGCCAACCAGATACATCCAATTGATTAGATGGATATGCATAAGGAGTATGGTGAGATGCTTTTGTCTACCATGACCAACACTGCTATGGCATTATCAAAACTCAAAACATCTCTTTCAAATGTTCAGTCACAATTAAAGATAGAAAAGATATCCTCTTTGGAAAAGGATAGCAAAGTCAAATCATTAGAATATTTAGTGATTAAAATTGGGTATGACCCCACTGATGTTAAAGTTGCAGAGGAAATGATCAAAAAGAAGAATGCATACATAACATCATTAAGGAAGCAACTCAAACTACCTTCTACAAAGGATCCTCAAACTAAGGAGATAGCAGAAAGTGAACAACACAATGAAGAAATGCTCAAGTTGATCATTGAGCAGAATGTACAAATAAAGACCATGGAAGAGCAAATTGAGAAATTTCTCAAAGAAAAAGAGTAATATTGTCAACTAGATATAGCTCCCATTATAGATATACATACTACAATGTCAAGAACAACAGGGAAATCGACATCAGCAACAATAGAATCTACATCAACAAGAGGAGATTTAAACAAAGTCTTATAGGAGCTGACTCACTAGAAACAAGAGAATGAAAGGCCTCATAAGAAATTTAAGAATCTAGAGACTTAGAATATTAAAAATGACAGTCTTTATGTCGAAGAGATGCAGAACACCCATATATTGGCCAAAAGAATATAAGAGTTGGAAAGTGAGTCATTAATGGCTCATACCTTGGCCCAAACGAAGTAAAGTATTTGGGATAATATCAGTCAGGTTATAACTGAAGTTTGGCCCTCCATAAAGATTATTTTTGAACAAGAAGAGCTGATAGATAGGCGCCAACAACTATAAAGGAAGTTAGAGAACTCCTTAAGGATAAACCAAGTGAAGCCACATACATGATTAAAGTTTTAAATTCAAAAACTAGGGCCGAGTTGGAGCAGATATAGATTGTGGACAAGACTGAAACTATTTTGGAGATTAAGAAGGTTTTGCAGAAAAAGAATCTCATGACTTAGTTGGAGACCAAGTGCCAAGCCTTGAAAACTATTGTCCAAAGGTTTCATTTCAAGTTCAACTTACTCAACCAGAGGGGACTACCAAGATTAGTGGCACCAGATGATAGGTTGATCAGTTTGGAGGAATATTGTTAAAAGCTTTATTCAATTGCAACTGATAAAGCTAGTTTTGCAAGTATAAAGGATCATCTCATAGGGAAACAAATGTTAGAGGCTTTAGATTTTGATTTGACAATTAAGCATGAGATTAAACACATTTTTGTAAATAAGCCCACTTCTGAAAAGTACACCGAGGTTGATGAAGTTACAGGAAATTGATAAATATTTCTATACCAACTTAAGAGGGATGGGATCACTTATGTGAAACTATCAAGTAACTTTAATCATCAACTAATAGACAATAGGGCAGCACTTTTTGGGGACTAGATCAATAAATTCCTGAAAGATAATGTCAAAACTTAGCAATTTTAAGATTCCTATAGTTTTGTACTATTTTGTATTTTTGTTTAAAGTATCTAGAAGAAATTTTATTTCTGTATAAATAAATCCTCCTTCAAGTTATTAGGGGTTGAACCCTTGGATGAGATTTCAAAGTAGAATCCTAATCCAGCTGGAGATTTGCTTCAAATTAATGAAAGGATTTTGAATTTGTCTCCTCTAGTTTCTCTCCTTGTGAGTTTTTCTTATGTGCTTATTTCATTATGTATTTCTTCATGTATTTAACCCTTTATGCAAAAATCTGAGTAAGATCATACTGAGTATCAGTCAGCCTTAAATCCCCTATGAAGTTATAAACAATAATTAGGGAATAGTTGATAGAACTATCTGTTATTATAAACTCATCTATATCAATTAATTGTCACACCCATCTGCATTAGATTAAATATATTTTGTTGTACAGGGAAATTTTGTTTCCCTGTATTCTTTTGTTATAACCAATCAAATATTTTGTTTTAATATTTAGCAAGTTATATTTCATCAAGACTCTGTTATTCAACCACTTTAAATCAATTAATTATTTTAGATAAATAGACAACCCTTTCATCTTATTTGGAAACAGTTAAGGTTTAAGCACTTGTTTTGAAACTGTTCATACCATCGGCCATCTAAAATTTTTAAAAATAAACAAAACATTTTAGATGCTCTAACATGATTAACTAACCTAGAATCATCTCAGAGGACAACAGCAGACTGGCGTCGTTGTCGGGGAGCAAAAATTGAGCTATTTCCCCTGGGACAACGTTTAAGACTTTTTCTTTAAGGTGAATAAAGAAATTGTAGGTTAAAATATTTCACTTGGCGACTCCACAATACCAAACTAGCTCCTTCAAAACATACCAGATCTCACTCTGATTCTCAAATTGTCTCTCGTTTATCTGATCCAGAGAGACTGGTGAGAGAAGCCTCATTTAGAAGGAGACTTGAAGCTTCTGCTTCTTCTTTTGTACCATTACAGCCTGAAGATATTTCAGCTTCTAATCCCTTTAGATTTGTTCCATGCCAATTAGATTTGGCTGATCTAACACCTAGGATTTTAGAACTATTATCTAAAGGAGTTGATCTGTAGTCTACTCTCTTAGTCCAATATTTGGAATCATATAAACTGCCTGAAATATTTTTAGATTCACCTATGTCAGAAGAATATCTAGATGTACATTTACCGAAGCTAAAACCTATTGATTTTATATCCCCCACTCATTATACATTTCCATCTACTTCTGCCCAACATTAGGAAACTTTTTCTGTATATTCAAACCCTTTGTTTGAGAATAAAGAACAAGTTGAAACAAAAGTTCAGAAGCTAGTTATTAAAACACCTTTAATTTCTTTTAGGGATCCTCCACTTTCTCATCCTACTCCTCCTACCATTACACCCCCATCTTCTCCTACAACTTCACCATATTCCTCCTTATCCTCTACTACATCATCTCCTACCTCTTGTACTAGTTCATCTTCCTCTTCATCTTCAAATATGGCCTTTCAACCTATTTTTCAAGATAGGTATGTTGCCTTAGATATTCCTAACCAACTCAATAATTTTCCTGATGGGTATTTAAAACATCTACCAAGGTTTAATGGGGAAACTGGTTTGTCTGCAGAAGATCATCTAGCTACCTTTTTAGATTTTGCTGACAATATGAACATGGAACATGAGGATGTATATATGCAATTATTTGTTCAATATTTAGAAGGAAACATTATGATTTGGTTCAGACAACTGAGAGATGATTCAATTCGTTCTTGGAATGAATTAACTACCATATTCAAGAATCAGTGGGGTGTTAAGAAAGATCTGGTTTACTATCTTACAAAGTTTGAAGAATTAAAAAGAAACCATGGTGAGCGAATGGAAGATTTCATAAAAAGATTCAATAAACTTTACCATAAGATGCCACTTGACTGTAAACCTCCAGTAACAACATAAAAAGTTAGGTTTTCCAAAGCCTTTGATGATGACTTTGTAGTCATGCTTAGGGAAAGGACATCCCTTACCTTACAAGACATGCAAAAAAACCCTATAGAAGTTGAGGCTAATATGTCAACATCATCTAAAATCAAAGCCAAGGCTGAAAAAGCTGAAAGAAAAATGAAATCTAAGGAAGAAGGATCTTCCTCAAAAACCTAAAAATGATTATCAAAAGATCGATGAGATCACATCATTACTTAGAAACCTTTCTAATAGGATTTCTAAGATTGAAAATCAGCCTAGAATGATACAACAAACTGATGCTAGACCTCAAAATCAATTTAGAAGAGCCCCCCAAACTCAAATTTTATAGAGACCAAATCCTGATCAACAGATCCAACCCCTAATGATGATTGATTACCAACAACCAGATGACATTGGACCTTTAATTTCTGAAGATATAAATAATATAGATCATTCATCTTTACAAAATGCTATTGTTTCTTACCCTTTAAATCAGTCTTCTCAAGATCAAGAAGACTCTCAAATTTTAAAATATCATGCCTTTTATGAGTTTTTAATTGCAGAATTGAATAGGAGATACGATCTAAGACCTAGTTCATGGCCTCGTAGACCTCCAAAAACCCCCATTGTAAATGAATCTCAAATAAAATCCACCGAAACTCTAACAACTATAATTCAACCATTGAATCAAACAGTTGAAACAACTCTAAATGATAAAACTATCTTAACAACTTTCAATGTTGAAACATAACTAGAAAGAGTTAAAATACCCATTCCCTTATCTGAACTGTCAAAGAATCCAAGGTACAAAAACCAAGTTTCTAAATGGAATTAGTCATCCAGTGTTGATGCTGAAGGGGATGTGATAAGGCTGCAAGACGAAATTTTTTTAGTAGTATTTGGCCCTAGCTCAGACATGATTAATGAGAATGTACCACCTTTTTATATGACTATAAAAATTCACGATTTCTTGTTATATAAATGTATGTGAGATTTTGGGGTTTCCCATAATCTGATGCTAAAGGTAATCATGGACCAGCTGCAATTAGAAGTCACTAGAACTTATCATGATATTTACACTTTTGACTCCAAGAAAGTACCTTGTCTTGTTTTGATAAAAGATCTGGTGGTAACTTTAGCTCAGATCCCTGTTAAGAGTGTGGTTCTAGACATTGTAGTCACTAAAATCCCTCCCAAATTTGGCATACTATTGTTAAGATCTTGTTGTGAAAAATTAGGAGGAAGCCTATAAATGGACATGTCTTATGCTACTATTCTTGTATATGGGGGTGAGCATCTCAGATTATACAGAGAAGTTAGATTTATGAATACTATTTGTAAATTTGATCAATCTAGGAATCATCCTATTTATGTGGTAGACCAAGACTTTGGATGTTTTTAATTATCAGCTAATAATTCACAAAAACACTCAGGTTACTATTGAAAACATTGTTGACAAGCCTAAAACCATGAACACTGATATTTGGAAATTGTACTTTGATGGTTCTTGCTCAAAGGAAGGATCAGGAGCTGGAATTGTATTAATGTCACCAAATAAAGAAAATATTACCCAATCATATAAGCTTGGATTCGATGTAACTAATAATATAGTAGAGTATGAAGCTTTCTTGTTAGGATTAGAGTTAGCAAGAAGTCTTAAGGTGCAAAATTTAAGTGTATACAGTGATTCTGAACTGATTGTCAAACAAGTTAGGAATTAGTGTCAAACTAAGCACCCTCGACTAAGATCTTATAGGAATGAGATTTGGGATTCAATTGAAAATTTCTTTTCAGTGTTCAATATCATTGTTATTCCTAAAGATTCAAACATTCATGCAGATTCCTTGGTTGTTTCTGCTAGTTCTTTTAAAGTTCCTAATCAAATTCTTATCCAATATCAAATTCAATTTAAGTATAGACAATATATTCATGACAATATTAAGCAATGGAAAATATTTGATGATGACGAGCAATTAAAATCATTTTTGCAAGTCATTATTGAATTCTCAAACCTGCAAGTTGAGGAAGAACAAGATGATAATCTTGTAGTTCACAACAAAAATCAAACACCACAATTTGACTCTAAAATTGTTGATCATAGCATTATTCAATTATCTAACAATTTTATTCCAAAAGGGTTAGTCCCTCTTGGAAGCTCTTTGATCATAATGATGTTCCCAAAAATCCGCTATCAAATTCACATGAGGAAATATTGAAATTTATAACATTGGAAGTTCTGAAGAAATCAAAAATGTTAAAATTTCTGCATCCTTGTCAATGGAAGCCAAAGGCAAATATTTAGCCCTCCTTAAAGCCTACAAAGATTTTTTTGCGTGGTCTTATAATGAATTAAAAACACATGATACATCTCTTATTGAACATAAAATTCCATTAAAACCAGAGGCAAAACCTTTCAAGAAAAAATTGAGGAGAATTAATCATGTCCTCCCTATTTTTGAAAAAGAACTCAAGAAGCTACTTGATGCTAAAAATAATAGTTCGATTGAGATACTCTGATTGGGTAGCTAATTTAGTTCCAATGAGAAAAAAGAATGGTGAAATTAGATTATGTGTGGATTTTAGGAATTTGAATAAATCTTCTTTGAGAGATAATTATCCATTACCCAAGATGGATCAATTACTTCAGAAAGTTTCAGGAGCTAATGGAATTTTAATCTTAGATGGTTTTTTTGGATATAATCAGATTATGGTTAGTCTAGAGGATAGAGAAAAGTCTGCATTCAGAACTCCTTAGGGCACATTCATGTATGCCCGGATGCCTTTTTGGTTAACTAACACTGGAGCTACATTTCAACGAGCTATGGAATTAGCATTTTTGGGTAAGACCAACAACTTTTTTGTTATTTATTGTTGGTCACTCAGATTTTTTATTGATTAAACAGTCGAGTACCACATTAATTTGTCAACCCGGGAAAGTTATTTTGTTTCAAAGGTGACCTCGTACTGTATGCACTTCAATTTCAAAAGCATTAAAAGTTGTAGTACAACAAATCTAATTCCTATCAAACACTTACTCTGCGTTACAACAGTCTTAAGCTATTGCAGAAATGAAATGAAATTGAGTAAAGGTAACAAATATGCAGAAAAATGATGGATGTTTGTAACAGAGGACCAGGACCCTGTCCTCAGAATAAGGACGTCTAGCACCTGCCTCCGTGACCAGTCGCCAATACACACCAAAAATCCTATTCACCGGTGACACACTTCTCACAGCGCCAATCGATTAAAGGAACAACGTATCAGCAAAAGGGAAATATCAGAAGCAAGGCTAAACACATACAAAAATAACACACACTTAACAAGAAAGGAATGGGTGAATCTTGTGAAGAAGGTGGGCCCTGTCCCTCTCACAAGATTCCCCTCCACACAAATACTAAGTTAAAATGCTCAGAACAATGCTTTATTCATCTGCCAGGAGTTCAATTACAACAGAGGTTCCGACCTTCAGCACTACAATATTCCGGTATCACATGCTAGTCTTTCAACTGTAGATGTCTCCTCTTTATAGAGGAGACATCTATTACAATAGATTGTCCTAGAGTTTAATTATTCTTTACAAAAATAGGAAATTAATTCCTGTTACAGCATACTGTTACAACAATGTATATCTTTGTCATCCTTGGTTAACCGGATCTTTCCACTGTTGCAAAACAGGTGGCCTTCGTCTATCTACTCGGGGTCCTCGTGCTATCCTTGGTTATTCTGCCGTTGTTGCTGATTTGGTAAATCTTAACCGTTCCTTAAAACACTTCATGCTGTTCCTGGTGTTCCCACGTCTGCTGATCATGCTTTATCATCATCGGCCGAGTATAGTCTTGCCAGCTTCAGACAGTTGCTGTTTCATCTTTTGCAAATTAAGACTTTTCCTGCTTTAGTCAGTTGCTGCTTCTGGTGTTGCAGCAATTGCACAGTTGTTGTTTCTGGTGTTGCAGCAACTGTGAATTATGATTCTGTGGGCTTTGAACAATTCCAATCAATTGTCAGCAACTTAGCCAATTTCCAAAGATTAATTGTAAAGATAACATGAATATGTGTTGAATAATTAAACATATAGCAAATGAGGAGAGTTACTTCATACCTTGGGATGATGAGGTCAAAAATGATATCAAGGGTTTCTATTTATAGGCTAAAAAGGGTAATATCATAACAAAATGTAGGGTCAAAAGTAGACAATACAGAGTCCTAACATCCCCCCCAACTGAAAGGGTTGCATGTCCTCATGCAACGTTTATTCTGAATCTGAGTCAGAGAACTGGGATGAACAGTGTAAGTTGCTAATACAGTAGCTCGAGAAGGCTTTATCCGACTTGCTTTTGAATCCTTGAACATTCTGTATTTGCTGCCATACTGCTACCTCTTCCTTCTTGGTCAGTTTATAATGAGCTTTATATTGCTGACCAGGTAACCATAAGAGAGGGAAATGAAAATGGTAGCCGATCCACTTCTTTGCACAATTTTCCATACATTTAACATAATAAGGTATGCGTGAAATCACTACCTGGAGATTGAGGGGATTGTAGGGATGGTATTCCTGTCTTTCTCTGGGACAATGTTCCCATAATAACTTGTTTGCTTCAACGGCTAGTGCCCCTTTTGTTTTCACATAATGCTGATAGTCCTACAAGACTGCTGCCTGTAGCTTCTTTATATGGTCAGCCAATTCTGGATTATTTACATAATTCCGATGCTGTGCAATGAAAGTAGCTGGATTGTGTGGTTCATTTCGAATCCAAAGGAGGCAGTTGTGCTCATTATGTTCTGCTGACATATAGGCATTTTTCCAAGTTAATTGATTAGATAGAAAAGAGATGAAGGCTCTTATTTGAATATCACCAACAATAGGAAGTATATTCATCACTCTATCTTCAAGCATAGCCTCATTGTGAAGATAGAGTTCACAAAGCAAATTTTGATCATTATGTGGTGCTTCTTTGAATGTTTCAATAAACTGGTCAGGTGTATTAACTTGATATGGTCTTCCATCTCTAATTGCTTTTATTTGCAAGAACGCCAAGCGTTCTCTCAAGAATACTGCGTAGTTGAAAGAGGGCTTTCTTGTAGCTAATATCCTCTGAACCAGATAAAATGTACGAGATAGCCTAGCTTTTACCTCATTATTTTCTTTATGTTGGGCTCTAGACTGTTCCAATGCATCCCAATTTCTATATGCATAGCTGAACCAGATTGACTTCTGCTGTTGGAATGCCTTCCCTTGTGAAAGCTCATATTATATTCTCCATGTGTCCTTTAGTTTTTGAAAACTAGAGGTCTCCGTGTAAGCATTACTGACAGAAGGAGTTTCAGTCTGTGCATAGGCATCCTTGACACGGTGGAGTCCATTGAGTTCAGTCTGTGCATAAGCGTCACTAACACAGTGGAGTTCAGTGACTTCAGTATGTGCATAAGCGTTACTAAAGGATCTCTGCTCTGTAGTAGTTTGGGTGGGCCGCGGTGGTACTATGTCTTCCTCCACAACTCTTGGAAAACCTGCTGATTCTTGTGTGACAACATGTTGTTCTTTCTCTGCTCCTACAGCTCCTGCTGGTTCTTGTGTGACAGCAGGCTGCCCTGTTTCTTCTTTTACAATTTTTAGAAAACCTGCTGGTTCTTGTGTGACAGCAGGTTGTTCTTTCTCTACTCCTGCAACTCCTGCTCGTTCTTGTGTGACAGCAGGTTGTTGCATTTCTTCTACTGCTCTTCCTGCTGGTTCTTGTGTGACAGCAGGTTGTTGCATTTCTTCTGCTGCTCTTCCTGCTGGTTCTTGTGTGACAGTAGGTTGTTTTGTTTTGACTACAACAACATGTTGCTCTGTTTTGATTTCAGCAGCAGGGGGTGGCAGATTAGCTTCAGTCATTGGGACCCGTACTACCTTATATCTTGCTTGAGTGTACAGTTCACCACACTCACTGCACATGTACTCATTGTATTGACTTTTTTCTGTTACCGTCGCTACCCGTGCTAAGAAGTGGAGATTATATTCATTCTGGTAGGCTTCCTTAACCATTATTACCTCCTGTTGATAATCTTTAATTTGAGATTTTAAAAACTCAATTTCTTCCTGCAGGGAAGCTATGGTAGGCAGGGCTTGCGTATCTGCAGGCTCTAGTGGATGAGGGGATTGTTGTTCCACGTTCATTTGGGCATTTGCATCCCCAACAGGTGGTTATTGTGTGTCACCTGTTGGGTCAGTGGCTGGTTCTTGTGTAGCAGCCACTTGCCCAATATCACCTTGGATGTCTATTTTAGATTTTTTGGCAGGTGGTTCTTGTGTATCAACTGCCTCAGAAAATGCTGTCACAAAGCTGTCAACGCTCTGCATCTCAGCCGCAGAGGGTGAGGAAAGGGACTGTTCTGGAATGATTGGAATACGGGGTGTTAGGATAATAGGTGGAGAACTGGGAATCATAGGGCTGGTAAGTTTAACTGCTGCGGTTGACCGTTTTCTCTGCCTCTTTAAGGAGGCAGGAAAATCAACAATTTTTATTTTTTGGTCACTTTCCTTTAGGCTGGGGAAACTATCAGGAATAGCAGCTGCTTTGATTGAAGCCCTAGTTCTTCTCCTTTTTGGTGGAGTTTCAGTTTCCTGCTGTTTTTTCCTTTTAAGAAAAATGATGGGGGTATTATCCTCAGAATCATCAGTGGAAATATGAAGCACAGGGGTAGATGGTTGAGCTTCATTGGGGGATGGGGTCCTCTGCAGGGGTGTTTCTGCTGCTAATTTCTGAGGAATTTCTTGAGGTATTTGCTCTAGCTGTTGGGGAACTTCCTCCTCCTGCTGAGGATCTTCTTCTATTTGTTGGGGAGGATAAATGACAGGGGGTGGGTGGACTAGAGCAAAGCCTCTATTTATTAAGAGTTGGGCTAACCTGTGGTGTTTGAGGGAAAGGGCTGGATGCTTTGCTTTTTCAGCATAATGTGACATGTTTTTCAGACAACCCAATAGATAATAAGGCATATTTATAAATTGTCGATGCCTCAAATGATTTAACAGAATGAAGTCGTGTTGGTAAATTACCTGGTAACGACCTTCGCAAGTTAAGTATTGCTTGACAAACTCCGCGACCTTTGACCATGGTGGAGGCAGTGACTGAAGAGCGACCCCTCTGCCTTTAGCTTCTACGTGCTCGCCTGGTAGAAAGAAACCTTGTTGCACATTCAAAATAAGATGTTTCCTGCTGAACCATCGTATACCGTTGGTTGGTAGCCCAGAGACTTGGGCTACATCTTCCTCTGTTACCCGTATACGTACTCCCTGGACTGTCGAAAATCCCTCTCTCAAATTTCATGCAAACTCCAACACTTGCTGTGTGTTGAAGTCTAGAAGTCTTCTGAAGTAATCTACCCATCCTTCCTGCAAAAAAATTTGATAAACCTCGAGGTAGAGTTCTAGTAACGATGTCATGCCAGGTTCATGGGTAATCAGATTTCCTCCCATAGCTGCTACTTCAGCAAACACTACACAATACAGAGCCTGGTTTCCGAGTTTGAAACAAAGCAAACCGTTACAAATGAGGATATGCCACGGCAGAGTGAATTTTAGATATTGCCACGAGGGATAAGGGTGGCGGTGATTACGTGATGTGGAATAATTGTGATATTTCGGCAATCCCCCCCAAATCTACGGCTGAATGATTTGATTGGCAGTGTAATGATTTCGGCAGTCGTATCACATCTCCGCATTAACTATAAATTAACATTCACACTTACACATGCGTACCTTTACTTTTTACCTTTAATCGCACGCGAAAAAGTCTTAACTTGTATTTTCCGGCCTAATCATAATTTGAATGGCTTTTAATCATAGCCACACAAGCGATCTGACGGGGAATAGTGGTGACAACGTGTGTTTGTTAGAGTGCTTGGCTGGTCCTTTGAATGCAGCAAAATATGTCCCATCAGAATGATGATTCGTTAAGTGCTGGGATTGGTGAAAATTGACATTTTACCGGAACATGAGCCCGTGCGGTAAATGGTGTTACGGCAACGGGGAATGACGGAAAGTGGTGTTGCAGCAACAGGGAATGGCGGGAAGTGGTGTTGCAGCAACGGGGAATGACGGAAAGTGGTGTTGCAGCAACGGGGAATGACGAAAAGTGGTGTTGCAGCAACGGGGAATGACGGAAAGTGGTGTTGCAGCAACGGGGAAATGATATAAACTTGACTTATGATCCAAGAAGCGTTCCCAAGCTGCAAAGTGATCCTTTTAGGATTTTCGTTCTCAGCCATCCTCCAAAAGTAAGATCTGCAAAACAACTAATTGTAACATAGAAGTCCCTTGGCAGGGATTATTAGTTCAGAAATCTGATCTAAGAATAAATAAATGAACAGAAATTTAAGTGCCTTGAGGGGAGGCAAATTCCCCCAGAAAAACATAGTGTAGTTCTGCCATGCAGGTGGCTTTGAAATCCTCCTTAGAAACAGGTCGTTGATACGGACGGAGTCGGTATCCATTTACTAATAACGGTGTCCTATTATCATCAATCGTTAAAAGTCTGACTGTTCCGTTTGGAAATACAACATCTATTTCATAAGGTCCTAGCCACCTTGTTCTCAGTTTACCTTGGAAATTCTCAAAACGGGAGTCATACAGTAAAGCCCAGTTACCTTTCTGGAACTGCTTCTGCTTAATAGTTCTGTCATGCCATCTAGTTCTTTGTTGCTGAATCATGGTTGTTTGGTGGATGGCATCCAATCTTTTCTCGTCTAGATCCTGCAACTGCTGCAACCTGGCTGTCTGTGCATCATTCAAATCAAGGTTAACAGCTAAAGCAGTTCTCAAAGTTTTGATTTCAAACTCCAAAGGGAAAACAACATTTTTACCAAAAACTAGCTCATAGGGTGAAAAGCCTGTTGTGTTCTTTTAAGTGGTTCTATAAACCCAAAGTGCTTCAGGCAGCTTTTGAAACCAGTCCCTCCTGTTTTCCTTTATTGTTTTTGTCAGAATAGCTTTTATGACTTTGTTGGTGCTTTCCACCTGCCCATTTGACTGGGGGTGATAAGGTGTGGTCATTCTATGCTTAATATGGTATTTCTGCAATGTGTCTTTGAAGCCATGGGAATTAAAAGGAGGTCCTCCATCAATGACTAGCTCCCTAGGCAACCCATACCTAATGAAGATTTCTTCAAATAAAAATGTTAATACTGATTCCTCATTAGCTTTGATAAGTGCCTTGGCCTCTACCCACTTAGTCATGTAATCTGTACATACTAGTATGTAAACTCTTTGATTAGATGGAGGGTTAATGGGACCTATAAAATCTATTGCCCATCTTTCAAATGGTTCAAGAATTACCTGGGGATTGAGTGGCATTTCATGCCTGTGGTTAGGCTGGCCCATTCTTTGGCAACTATCACAGACCCTAACATATTTCTTTGCATCTTTGAAGATTGAGGGCCAGTAATATCCCATCCTAAGGACTTTGTGTGTTTTTCTTTTATCTACGAAATGTCCTCCACAAGGTCCATCGTGGCAAGCTTTCAGTACATCATAAATCTAATCTTCACCAATGCATCTCCGGATCTCCTGATCGAGTCCTGTGTGAAACAGACATCTGCTTATCCAGCTGTACCTAGCGCTCTGCTGAATGATTTTCCTTTTTTCTCTATGCGATAGGTGTGATGGTAATTTTCCTGCAACTAAGTAGTTAGCAATATCTGCGTACGAAGGTGAGTGAGCAGAGATTGCAAATAAATACTCATCGGGAAAAGAATCATCTACTGGAATATTTTCATTAGTTTTCAACCGAGAAAGAAAGTCAGCAACTACATTTTCTTTTCCTGGTCTGTCTACAATTGTGATATCAAATTCCTGTAATAACAGTAACCATCTAGTGACTCGAGCATTTGTAACTGATTCATTCATTAAGTATTTAATGGCCAAGTGATCGGTATGCACAAAAGTAGTATAACCAGTGATGTAATACCTAAATTTGTTGATGGCATAAATAACTGCTAGAAATTCTTTCTCAGTGACCGTGTAATTAAGTTCTGCGGGAGTCATGTTTTTACTAATGAAATAAATGGCATAGGGAAGACCATTTTCTTCCTGTCCCA